>PVHX01003717.1:0-138443 GCA_004024805.1 Geosciurus inauris | reverse complement strand
AAAAAAAAAGACCCAACAATATGCTACCTTCAAGAGACTCATCTCACAGGAAAAGACATTCACAGACTGAAAGTGAAAGGGTGGGGGAAAACGTATCACTCACATGGACCATGTAAACAAGCAGGAGTTTCCATCCTCATATCAGATAAAGTGGACTTCAAACCAAAGTTAGTGAAAAGGGATAAAGAAGGACATCTCAAAATTCTTAAGGGAACCATACATCAACAAGATGTAACAATCATAAATATCTATGCCCCAAACAATGGGGCACCTACGTATATCAAACAAACCCTTCTCAACTACAAGAATCAAATAGACCATAACACAATAATACATGGTGACTTTAACACAGCTCTCTCACCACTGGGTAAATCTTCCAAACACAAACTAAACAAAGAAACCATAGAACTCAATAAAACAATCAATAATTTAGACTTAACAGACATATATAGAGTATTCCATCCATCAACGAGTAAACACACTTTTTTCTCAGCAGCATGTAGATCCTTCCCCAAAGCAGATCATTATGTATGTCACAAAGCAAGTCTTAGCAAATACAAAAAAAAAAATAGAGATACTACCCTGCATCCTATCTGACCACAATGGAATAAAATTAGAAATCAATGACAGATTAAAAAATAGAAACTACTCCAATACTTGGAAACTAAATAATACACTATTGAATGATGTATGGATAACAGAAGACATCAGGGAAGAGAGAAAAAAATTCTTAGAGGTAAATGAAAACTCAGATACAACATATCAAAATCTCTAAGACACCATGAAGGCAGGCTAAGAGGAAAGTTCATTGTAGTACGCTCATTCATTAAAAGAAGAAAAAGTCAACAAATAAATGACTTGACACTACATCTCAAAGCCCTAGAAAAAGAAGAACCACCAAAAGAAGAAGAAGACAGGATATAATTAAAATCAGGGCTGAAATCAATGAAATTGAAACAAAAGAAACAATTCAAAAAATTGACAAAACAAAAAGCTGGTTCCTTGAAAAAATAAACAAAATTGACAAACCCTTAGCCACCCTAACAAAAAGGAGAGAGAAAGCCCAAATTACTAAAATTCATGATGCAAAAGGAAATATCACAACAGACACTACCGAAATACAGAGAATAATTAGAAACTATTTTGAAAATTTATACTCCAGTAAAATAGAAAACCCTGAAGACACTCACAAATTTCTAGAGGCATATGACCTACCCAAACTTAACCAGGTGGTCATACACAACTTTATCAGAATCAATTTCAAGCAAGGAAATAGAAGAGGCCATCAAAAGCCTACCAACCAAGAAAAGCCCAGATCCAGGTGGATTCTCTGCCACGTTCTACAAGACCTACAAAGAAGAATTAATACCAATATTCCTCAAACTATTTCATGAAATAGAAAAAGAGGGAACCCTTCCAAACTCATTCTATGAGGTATCACCCTGATACCAAAACCAGACAGAGACACATCAAAGAAAGAAAACTTCAGACCAATATCCCCGATGAACATAGATGTGAACATTCTCAATAAAATTTTGGCAAATGGCATACAAAAACATATTTAAAAAATAATGCACCATGATCAAGTGGGGTTCATTCCAGAGATGCAAGGTTGGTTCAACATATGGAAATCAATTAATGTAATCCATCACATCAATAGACTTAAAGGCATATGGTTTTATCAATTTATGTAGAGAAAGCATTTGACAAAATACAGCACCCTTTTATGTTCAAAACACTAGAAAAACTAGGGATAGTAGGAACATACCTCAACTTTGTAAAAGGTATCTATGCTAAGCCCAAGGACAACAAAAAACAAACAATCCAATTAATAAATGGGCCAACGAGCTGAGCAGACACTTCTCAGAAGAAGATATACAATCAATCAACAGACATGAAAAAATGTTCAACATCTCTAGCAATTAGAGAAATGCAAATCAAAATTACTCTAAGATTTCAACTCACGCCAGTCAGATTGGCAATTATCAAGAATACAATCAACAATAAGTGTTGGCAAGGATGTAGGGGAAAAGGCATGCATATACATTTCTGGTGGGACTGCAAATTGGTACAACCAATCGGGAAAGCTGTATGGAGATTCCGTAGAAAATGTGGAATGGAACCACCATTTGATCCAGCTTTCCCACTCCTCGGTCTATACCCAAAGGACTTAAAAACGGCACACTACAGTGATGCAGACACTTCAATAGTTATAGCACTCAATTCACAATAGCTAAACTGTGGAACCAACCTAGATGCCCTTCAATAGATGAATGGATAAAGAAACTGTGGTATATATACACAATGGAATATTACTCAGCAATAAGAGAGAATAAAATATGGCATTTGCAGGTAAATGGATGAAGTTGGAGAATATCATGCTAAGTAATCCATAATGGGGGAGGGGACAAGGGAAGAATGGAGGAACTTTGGTCAAAGGGGAAGGAGGGGCAAGGGATCATGGGGACAGTAAAGATGGTGGAATGAGATGGACATCATAGCCCTAGCTTCATATTATGACTGCATATGTGATGTGATTCTACATAATGTACAACCAGAGAAATGAAAAGTTGTGCTCCATCTGTGTACAATGAATCAAAATGGATTTTGCTATCATGTATACCTAAGTAGAATAAATAAAAAAATAAACATTCTATATTACATATACGAGTATTTTATGAATATGCTGCATAAATTTGCAATCCCCATAAAGTTCTTGAGGAAGTAATGATATATTTTAGCATGATAAAACTCCACACATATATCCAGTAGCGAGTTCATGCTTAATACACATTCAGTAGGAAAAGCAAAGGAACAGATTCTCTTAGAATTAGCAAGTTAGAAAAAGGAAGTAATATATATAAAGAGTTGATCACAAAAGAGAGCTAACCACATTTCTTACTATGTTCAAGGAATTGTTCTAGGTACATTAAATGCATAAAGTTATTTATTTCTCCAACTCTATTTATTTATTTAGTTAGTTAGTTATTTCAACAACTTTATTTATTTAGTTATTTCAACAACTCTATGAGGCCAGTACTATTATCCCCTTTTTATTTATTTTTTTATTTTTTTATTTTTTTTTTTAATATTTTTTTTAGTTGTAGATGGACACAATGTCTTTATTTTATTGCTTTGTATGTGGTGCTGAGGATTGAACCCAGGGCCTCACGCATGCGAGGCAAGCACTCTACCGCTGAGCTACAATCCCAACCCCTATTATCCCCTTTTTATAGAGGGAACAACACTCATTACATGGCAAATGGAGGATATGGACACAGTCTGGTTCCAGACTTCTGAGTGACTAATTACAATGCCATATTATCATACTAAAATCATTTTATGATTGCTCAAGAATTGAGATAGAAAATAAAACAAGGGGAGAAGTAAGGACATGATGTTTTTTCAAGTTTCCTGTCCACTCCCATTGCCTCCCAATACATTTCCCCCTTGGAGTTTACCCACAGCTTCAACATCCCAAGAGTGATCTTCTTGACAGGATCCTAGGGAGGTCTGGCTCTTTTTTCTAGTGTTATCAGGAGTCCACCATCCACTAACTTCCAGAAGTAAAGAACAGGAGAAAAAAAGAACTACAGAGGGGGTCAAAAAGCACATTAAGAGATAAATTTAAATGGGCACAGTGGCATACACCAGTAATCCCAGGGGCTTGACAGGTTGAAGCAGGAGGATCACAAGTTCAAGGCCATCCTCAGCAACTTAATGAGACCCTAAGCAACTTAGAAGACCCTGTTATAAAATAAAAAGTAAAATGGGCTGGAGATTTGGTTCAGTGATAAAATGCTCCTGGGTTCAATCTCTGGTACCAAAAAACCAACCAACCAAAATAATGGGGAGAAGGATAAGTTCACTGTCTCAGCAAATGGACTGGAAAGGCTCTTATGAGGAGCATGAGATAAGCTCTGCAATTGGCCACTCTGCTGGATATAACTCTGAGTGGGACACATCTGATACTCTTGACAACTGGAGCAATCTTCGGTCTACACTGCTATGGCATTATTCTCGTAGGCATGACAAAAATCTGCTTTTCTATGTTCCCTTTACCCTCCTGCTACAATCCCCCCTAAAATTCCACAATAATCCATGTCCACAGACCAGATTTTTAACCATTAACCAACTCTTTCCTACCTGCATTACACTGGTCCCCAGGACAAAATCCAAGAGATGAAATGGTTTAGAACCCATCAAACTAGAAGAATCTACCCTGAGAGTGTTTTGGAAACAATACCACCAGATATGCAAAGAGAAAACAGTTTACCGAGACTAAAAGATAGTAATAATACCTCATCCATATAATGATGGAAGAAGTAACAGGATGAGGTTTACACCCTAGTTCATTTTCACCTCTTTCTACATAAACTCTGAACTTTTGGGTCTTTCAAATGTTATTAGTAAATATTAGAATAGTATAATTTGGATCTGGAATGTCCCCCAAATGCTCATGTGTTAGAGGCATGGTCGGCAGTTTGGCACTATTGGCAAGTGGTGGAAGTTTTTAGAAGGTGGTGCCTAGGAGGAGGTCTTCTAAGTCACTGAGGGCGTGCTCTTGAAGGGAACTGTGGGACTCAAGGGAGCAGCTCTGCTCCACTGTATGTTTCCGCCTCAATGTGCTGCCTAGTCACAGGCTCAAAGACAACGAAGCCCCATCATTCATGGACTGGAGTCTCCAAAATTGTGAGCCAAAGTAAACCTGTTCTTTTATAAGCTGATTATCTCAGGCATTTGTTAAGATAATAGAAAGCTGACACAGATAATAGAAAGCTGAAAGTTAACACACAGGGGAAAATACTTTTAGGAATTTTTAAAAACTCCATGTGTTTCTGTTTACTGAAAACGCCCCCTGATATTAAGAAAACATTTGACAAAGTTTACACATACAAACCTAATTTTCACAACATAAGCAATCTGTTTCTGAATAAACTTTATGTGTGAAAACACTGAATAAACATTATTGAGGATGCCAGGAGGAAAGAATGTACTCAATTTGAAAAGTTTTATTACAACAACCTGTAGAGTTCCTGTCATATATTATTCTTACATGTGTGGCCTTCTAAGATATTTGGACCATATACAGGGAATTCATTATTTCAGTGCTTAAATTCTTTCCTTGGATATTGTGATCTGCGTTCCATAGTGTGTGTGTCTCTAAACGAAGCAGGTTATACCTTGTTTGAATGGACACCTTGCATCTACAGTTAAATATTTTCTTTTTATCCACAATTAAAATAGGTTGAAACAAATTATAAAATTTTGGTTTTAAGTTCTAAGCTTTAAAATGTCAAAACTATGTATTCTTGTTTCTTTTACAACAAGAATTTTCTAAGAGCTATTTTCTAAAAGATTTCAAATTAGTATCATTTAAACTGTCATATTAGAAATGTTCAGGTATCTATATTTTGATAACTAAAAAAGGAAATAAAAGTACTGAAAATAATGGGTATAGTAATGATGGTTGATTGAGATCGTCATCACTACCCTTGGTGCATGTATGAAGACACAAATGGTGTGACTCTACCTGGTTTGCAACCAGAGAAATGGAGAAATTGAGCTCTATATATGTACTATGACTTGAAACACATTTAAATAAAATAATTAAATTTAAAAAATAATAATAATAAATATTACTCGAATATTATGCTGAAAAATACTCTATAAAATTAGCTATTTCTCCATCTTTCCTGAAGACAATTTATACTGCATTTAAATACAAATTGCATCCTATTGAAGTCAATGTTAATGCAGTTAAGAAGACAACTCTTAATGCACACATTTAGATTTCAACAGAAGAGGGATAAACAATATTTCAAATAAACTCACATTTCTTTTAGGTCAGGTGATATGTTTCATAAACGCAAATGAACTACAAAAGTAATTAAAGTATTCTGAAACAGAAATGTAAGCTGCCAAGTTTCCATTATAAAAAACTATTCCTGTATGTGACTTGAGACATAAGATTCACCTATACTTATTTCCAGAACACTTAAGCTCCCTCTTTTATGTAATAATCCAAAGTCCATCATATCAAAGAAAATCTATCAAACATCTAGGTCTGCTCTTTTGTCTGTTACCGATACAAACCCATTAAATGGAAATCTACCTATCATTAGATGATGGGAGGAAGGAAAATAAAGTTCTTTTACAATTTTTGTTGTTGTTGTTGGATAGGCAATTCTTTCAAAAAGCAGAAGAGGAGAGAAAAGGAGATAAGTCTCCACATTAAGCTTCTAAGATTTAAGAATGTTTTCATTTTAAGAGTCTATGTTTTCATTTTTAGGGATATTTAATTTTAGGAAGCAAATTATTTTGTTTGATAAGTCTATTTTCTGGATATGTATTAGACAGGCTAAGATTCTTAAGGGACATAAAAACCAAGCTACAAAGATGAATGCCACCCACACTGAGAGTTTTGCATAAAGATGCTAGTTTCAAAGCCTAAAGAGGTTATTATTATCATATCTCCTGACTTTATTTACGTTGGAGTCAGGAACAAGAGCTCTAGCACAAATATAACTGCAAAGATGACATGATTAGAATTTGCCATTCCTTTTTGCTATCTACGTTGATATTAACTAAACCTCTACAGTTCGAGAATCATCTTCCACGAACGCCTTCTCCATGGAAACTTCAGTTTGGTGATATACTTAAGAATCAAATACAGAGTAAAATATAAGCAATCACACAGTGACAAAAATTAACTAATTTGACACAATTATTACATAACTAAGTTCGTTATTCCAGACCCAATGCTTAAAGTATCTTCCTGGGTTTTAAAGGCACTTGTAAAAGTAAGTGTGGAAATTTTTCATCACTATAGCTTTTCATAAAGTTGTAACACCAATATGAAAGAATTATTCTTTCAGAAATTTAACATTTAATTTAGTGCTGTCAGAAACTTTTCTTAAAACCCACACCATGAATTAATATTCAAAATCATAAAAATTATTTTAGATAAACTTTTTATTTTCCTTACAGATTATAATTTAGCAAAGGGCATGGTACAATGAACTTCTTATTCCAAAAATCTAAGCACCAAACATTGACTCTAAGAAGCAATGAGTCAGATGACCTTTGAAAGACACAGCTATATTTAAAGAATCACTACCAAATCCACAGGTTAAAATGCTTTTAAATGCCACTAAGAATGTTCAGAACCAACACAATGAATTATGAACAGATTTTAAGTTTATGAAACAATATTGAAAGAAAGATCAAACAGAATTTCATTTCTTTCAGAATACAGACACTAGCCTTCTATAATTTTCACATAAACATACTGTCTGTGAACAAGGCCATATTTACCATAGCCTGAAGGTTTATTTGGATAATCTTGGCTACATTTACTTGAAAATAAATAACGCTTATATATGAGAACAAATAATACATGTTTTAGTAAATCAATACCTAGTTTAAAAGAAAAGAGAGAAGTGAGGGTAGAAAGTAAAACAAAGGAAGATCAGGAAACATTTCTGAATGGTGTTCAAGAAGAAAACAAAAACACCCCCAAAATAAATATTTCTCAGATACAAACACTGAAGTGTTAACATCAAAAAGAAATTGTGACAATCAATACATAAATGACTTGTATTACAATTAATGCTTCTATGCACACACATACACACACATTCCCCTCACAGTCAAATTCACACACATCTATACCAAATCCAGTTTGGGAGAGCTATTGAAAAGCCAAACACTCGTATACATAGTTTTGCAAAGAAACACACATCTATTTAAAATTTTAAATACACCCAAATTCATAATTATATCAAATCATAAATTTCTAAGTTGTCTATGATTCAAACAAAGTCGAGTCTGCGTTCAGCTTTAAGTAATCATATTTCCCTCATTTTTCACTGACACATGATTACCTATAAGTACCAAATACATCAAAT
This sequence comes from Geosciurus inauris, assembly GCA_004024805.1. NCBI lineage: Eukaryota > Metazoa > Chordata > Mammalia > Rodentia > Sciuridae > Geosciurus > Geosciurus inauris. The sequence goes on along the minus strand of PVHX01003717.1, from coordinate 130,533 downwards.
ATGGGTACACCTCTGATCTAATGCTCCCTGAAAGAGCCAGTCAGGTTGATGTCTCAACCTTCCTCTCAGCTAGGAGCTATCAATGAAAAGTCGTCATGCTTAGGAACAACGCAACACTAAACTTTAAGCCTTCTGGTGTCTTAGAATGCCACAAGTATTATAACAATTTTTTTTCCTTCTGCACTGACAATGTAGCAAGAACATGCAGGCTTTTGAATCAGTGTTCTACTTAAAGTATTTGCTTGCTATGGGATTTATACTCAACTGCAGTCTGGCTTCCTTACTATGTGATTCCTGGGCTCTAAGATTCTACAAACTGACAGAAAAAACAGGAGATGTAAAAAAATTCAACAATACTAAAAACAGATGTTGGTGTAAAATTCCAGGGCCATTTATTTGTTCATTTCACTTTTTAATGTACAATTTCTATGCTTAAAACAAAGAACTTTAAAAAAAACTATTAAAAGAAAACCAGAACCATGAAACATTTAGGAAGATGAAATTGAAATTTATGAACTGGAGACCTGAGAGGGCAGGAAGTGGGAAGTAAAAGAAAAGCTGAGAAAAGGGTAAGATGAAAGAAAAAAAAAAAAAAGAACTTAAAGTTTTTCAGTAGTTCTACATCATCATTTTTCCTACTCTCATTTTCTTGGAATCTAGTCTGGTGATAAATCCAATCAGATGGAACAAAGGTCAGAGTTTTATAATTTGTGGATAAAAAAGGAATTATGAAGCATAATTGTTCTTAGGCACAAATGCTTTTGTGCCCAAGAAAATGGTGGGATTTTTGCACTAATCTTTATCTGGAAATATCCTACCCAAATTTCCTGAATTTGGAGAAAGAAGAATTGTAATCCAGGTTACATTTACAAAATAGTTAAACTTGGAATTCAAAAAGAGCAGTAGTTTTGAGTTATTTTCTTAAAGAGTGTGTCGTGAGTCATGGGTTTATTATAAACATCTCCAACTACACTTTTCTTCACAAGATTTCCATTAATATTACTACTGTGAATTTCTTATACCTTTGGTTCCTGAAAAATGATAATCCAAAAGCTATTGCAAGATAATATGATCCTGTTTTCTTCCATGAGCACCTGCTTTAATAGTCAAAAATAAACAGCAGGATTTAGTTACTCTGCATTCTTATTAACAAACTTACATGATTTCCTGTTGGAAACTTTCAGGGGCTGAACTAGTATTTCTGGTCGTCTCAGAGCCAGTCTCCTGGAGGAATAAAAGGTCAATATGCCTATCAATTTTCAGCATACGTCTGAGGTTAATACAGCAGCAAAATATTAAAAATCCTAAAAGAAAAAAAAAAGCCAACCTTGCAAGTTAGGTGGGAGAAAACACAATGCAATTTTTTCAAGCTAAAAAACAAACCTTCTACTTTAGAATTTTTCTAATTATTTGCCCTGCTCCTGAAACAACTATGCTTTTTCTCCACCTTTCACCTCAACACTATCAGATATTAATGAGCTGTTTTCAATTGCTTTGTAACAAAAACTTAAGATGACCTGGTACTGTCATATTATTTTTGGTCATTATTCATACTTACTTAGACAAAACAGAAATCCAAACCCAAGGGATAATGAATTCTAAGGCAGGGGTTTAGAGCTTATTTTATCGCAACCAAGATGGAATGAAATTTTTCAGAGAACAAAAGGTCAGTTGAAGAAAGGCCACGATTCTATGCCAGGAGCTCACCTTTCCTGGAAATGCTTTGAGGGAATCAAGCCAGCTCTGGGGTTGGCATCACCTTCATGCCTTGCTTGCCACCACGTTGCATCATCTTGGCTCATAATCTGAAGAATATCTCCCTTTTTGAAAGAAAGCCCAGCTTCCTTACATGGAATGGCCTTATCCTCATTAGGATCGTAGTCAAAAAGGGCTTTGATAAACATCTAGAGGAAAGTTTCATTGAAGAGAAATAAATATAAAAAATAAATGTGAAATGGCCTACATTCTTGCAATGTATATTTAAGAAATAATGATCTAAAATACTAGGATATGAAAATAAACTTGTGGTGAAAAAGTGGATATGTATTAAAAGAAAAAAATTACTTCCCACATGCAAAAATATTTTTCAGAAATGATTACCTTGCCTTCTTTGGAGGGTGTTTCCTCTTTGATGCTGGGTATAATCTTAAATGTAATTGCTCCCTGAGACTGACCCTGATATTGGATGAAATAAAGAGTCATAAGAAAACTATTACCAAGGAAAAATAAGATAAAATAGGTAGAAAGCTAAATGCATCTAAAAAATTTACAAGCTTGGGAGTACTACCCTTAGACCAAACTGAGGAAACTATTTTTGTAGAAATTCCGGTAATGTGAGAAAGCTCTAAAGTTTGTCAAGTAAGTTAAAAAACATTAACCACCAAATCCACTTTTACTTTCTGTGTACTTCTAAGGTATCCCTGAATGTATTATCATCCACGTCAAGTTACTTCAAAATAGAAACACAAAATATGAACAGTGCCTTAAATAAACACAATATTAAATGACCAGAAGAGATTATGTGCAAAGTTCAGGCTATTACATTTACATATTGGCATCAATGTGTTTTGAGACAAAATACCTCTACTGTCAGTACTATAGTTATAAATACATGCTTCACTTAGCAGTGATGACCATCAGAAAAAATAAGGAGCATTCAGATATGTTGTATTCTGGTTCGTAAGATACCAAATACAATAGATTCATTAAAATATGAAAAGACAGGAGTGTGCATTCTAAATTTAATCAAACAAGCACCACCAATCTTTGCTGACTCCCTCTTTAAATACACTCTAATATTGTTTGCCTCTTTTTAGTATTGATCATAGCCATCAATATTTATGCAATTATTTCTTAATATCTGTTTAATTTTAAGCTCCATAAACGCATTAAATACCTGGTCCATATTTTAAAAAGATGAAGAGGGAGAAAGGGAGGGAAGAACGGAATAAGAAAGTGAGACAGGCAGACAGAGAAGGAAGGTAGCAAAGAGGGAGAGAAGAAAGAAGGAAGACGTGCAACTATCAGTGACGTGCTGGTAAATCAAGACAAGGGGCAGGGCTGATAAGTGCTGTCTGCCAGTTTCCATGGTATAAATGCTCCCACCTTAGCCAATTTCAACTTACTGGCAGTTTCTGAAAGTTGGGTTGGAAAATGTCACAGAGTTAGCTCTATCAAGCTATAAAGGAGGCAGCTGAAGCCCAACACAGTAAATAACACAATTTGTAAAAGAGTGGTAGATCTTGAAATGGCAATATTGCTTTTACTTTTCATAAAAATAATTCACAAATCTTACTAAGAATTCAGTCTAAAACTGAATTACATAGGTAAAGAGAAAGCAAAAATCTCTCTAATCCACTCATACTTTTCCAGTTTTTATGTGTATATTTTATTTATTTATTTTGGTACCAGGAATTGAACCCAGGTGCACCTAACCACTGAGCCACATCCCCAGCCCTTTTCATTTTTTGAGACAGGGTCTCACTAAATTTCTTAGGGCCTCACTAAGTTGCTGAGGCTGGCCTCAAACTTGTGATCCTCCTGCTTCAGTCTCCCAATTTGCTGGGATTATAAGCCTTATGTGTGTATTTAAAATGAAGGGAAAGCCCTCAGAACAGTGTCATTTTTTTTTTTATTAAGGGATCAATTACTGTTAGCAATTATTATTATTACTACTATTATTTTTAAATCACATAGGTCTATTAGGCATTGTGATTACTCCCCAGTAAGGCATCATCTAAATGAATGCAAGCTGGGCACGGTGGCACAAGCCTGTAATCCCAGCACTTTGGGAGGTTGAGGCAGGAAAATTGCGAGTTCAAAGCCAGCCTCAGCAACGGACAGGCACTAAGCAACTCAGTGAGACCCTGTCTCTACATAAAATGCTGGGGATGTGGCTCAGTGGTGGAATACCCCTGAGTACAATCCCTGGTACCAAAAAAATTTTTTTAAATAAATGAATGCAATCTTCTTTGAAGTTTCCAATATTTTAAAAACATTTTGTTTTTACACATTTGCTAAGTTATTTCTTTGGGATTAATTTCTAACAGTTGAATCTCTTGATAAAGGGTATGCACATTTAAAATGTTCGTGGTTTTAAAAGGCCATGTCAAAAGGCCTATTAATTTACCCCATCCCCAGAAGCACATAAACATCTATTTCCCTATACTCTGGCCAACTCTGTACATTAGCAAGCTTTTAAGCCCAATGAAATCCAGGGTTTTTCAAACACTGTTTTTCTTTCTTTTGTAAATTGTACATATAAATATTCCTGATTTTTATATTTTCTGAATGATTTTTATGATTTCAATATATATTAAAATGTGATTTTATAATATATATTGCTAATATTTCCCTATAATCTCACTTGCCTTGTAAGTTTATATATGGTATCTTTTTCTGTACAGAAAGTTCTGAGTTCAGTAGAAACAACTGTAATTTTTCTGTTTGAATCCAGGTTAAAGTCTTTCTGTACCTTACAATTATAAAAATTGCATGTATTTTATTGTATAATTTTTGTAATGTTTGGCACTAAAATATTCAACTTTTGGCAATTTATTTTTATGTGTGGTGTAAAATGGGGACTGTTCTTATTTTTTCTAACCGAATCATCAATTCAACACCATTTATAAAATGATTTCCCACTGACTTAAAAATGCTTTCTTTTTTTCCCCCAAGGTGAGTGAGGGTATAGGTTCAGCTCCAGGTCTTGAGGTGTGATCAAGCTCAATGTCCAAGTAAGTGCGGCAATGAATGGATGAGGCACATGTCTCTTTAGAATTTTCCTGGTTGAAATAATAATCTCTCTTTGAGGTCTTATGTATTCTGTCACTATTTCTATGTGCACCTACAAAATTCCCTCCTTTTTAAAATTTAAAATTTATTTTCTCAACTGATACATAAAAATATAAAAAAAGGTTGTACATCTTGATGAGGTACTTTGTGATATTTCAATACATATATGTATTGTGTAATGTTCAAATCAAGTTAAGCATATCGCCTTAGTATTTATCATTTCCTTATGGGGTTTCCTCAAACTTAAGAATTAACACTGCACAGGCCTTAAAATAATTTCCTTCAATTTTGAATTTCAAAAGACTTCTAAATTAGTTTCACTACTTGCATACTAGAACTCACAGCCTGTAGGATGGCTGTGTCTCAAGAGGATGACAACAACCAATGCATGCCCTCCAGCAGCGTAGATACCAATGATTGATTGATTGTACCTACTTTGGGAGAGACCATGTCCTTTCCCTAAACTCTTTATGTATATTACCTCATTTAACCCTTAAAACATGTCAGTGAGATACTTACCTTTTCTCATTCTCATTTTGTAAATGAAAACACTGAAGCAAAAATGAATTAAGGTATTTTTCAAAGATACATAGGGACTAAGGGATGAGAGCTGGGATTTGAATCCTGGACTGCTACATCCAGATTCCATATATTTCAAACCGTGTTTGAAAAACCTGAAATTTAGTGATTAAATCTGATCTTCATTGTAGTTTTAAAATAAATGCACAACTTACCAAAATATGTATTATTTCCTCAGGCCGTTTATCCTCAACTGGTATTCCATTTACTTCCCTAAGTTCATCACCAACATGAATAAGACCTGGCAAATACAAAATGTGGTAAATTGACAATGTAACCCACAAAAGAAACTAATTTTTAATTGTTTCCATAATAAAACATCATTAGTTCCTTTGGGAAGGAGATCTTTACACTACTCAGGTTTCAGATTTGGTGCCTCTCTACTGCAAGGAATCCACGAATACAATGTAATAATGCTGGCAAAAATGGTAACAGTATCTTGGTCTTTGTCTAGAAACAAACATTATTGATGTCTCAAAATAATTTTTATTTATTTAAAAAGCTGCATGCTCTTAATGGTATTTTGCAAATCAGAAATACCGCAACAAGCATTAAAATAATTTGGAAAGCCTGTGTACACTAAGACCATAGAGTGAAATTTATCATTTATTTATGGAGGTTCCCACATTGCAACACAGAGAAAACTATCTGATTACATGCTTTGCTGTATTTTATCAAAAGACTGTTATCATTTAAGTCATGTATTATAAATGTTATGAAACACATGATTTGTCTATATTCCATGAACATTTAAACTCTCACCACTTCTATCTGCAGCTCCTCCTCTCATGATTCTAGCCACAACGATCGCCCCAGTCTGCTCGTCCTTCTTAATGGTAGCTCCCTTTAAAAAAAATGTGGGTAAATATGTGCACTGGGTGGTAGGAAAGGAGAGACAGAAATAAGGATATTCATCTGGAAAAAATGAAAACTACTACAAAAAATTAAAGGAATGAGGCAGGAGGAAGAGACATCATGCCATCTGTCCAACAAACACTCCTTACAAGGTACAGAAAATTCTATCTACATAGCACCTAAGCATTTCAGCACAATTTGAAGATTTAAAAAAATTTTTTATCTTTTTAAAACTATGAAAAGAAAAAACATTTTCTTTCTATTAAACACTTTGCATTTGAATGTTGCTTTTAATTTTTTAAAGCACTTTCTCATTTCATTTTATCCTTATAACACCCCTTGATGAAGATGGAATACTGATGATTATGTCAACAGGCAAAAGATCATATAATGAGTTAAAGAGGTCATTTTAGTGTATACTCAGCAGTAGAGCATTTGCTGAGCTTAGGCAAGGTCCAGGTATGGATCCTCAGACTTTGAGTTTAGTGATCCTTCTGTTACACTAAGCTGTGATAAAAAAGAAGCTTCATGATAATGTTCAAGATAAAGGAAAAAAAAAAAAAAAAAAACCCTGGTAATTAGTTATTGCTGTTGCTAAAGTAAATGAATGGAGATCTTCTCTTCCCCTCCCTGCTTCCAGGAATTGACCCAAGGGGCGCTTAACCACTGAACCTCATCCCCAGTCCTTTCTATTTTTAATTTAGAGACAGGGTCTCACTAAGTTGCTTGGGGTCTTGCTAAGTTGCTGAGGCTGGCTTTGAACTTGTGGTCCTTCTGCCTCAATCTCCTGAGTGGGCATGTGCCATCATGCCCAGTGACAGATCTGTTTTAATCATCTCAGATTGCATGTAGTATAAATAGAACAAACATTTTGCCATAATATTAAGAAAATCTCAAAAAGACAAATTAACAGATTGCTCTTTGTAAGAATATCAAACACAAATGGTTACTTTAAAAAAAAAAAAAAAAAAAAGCCTTTGCATCACTTTCCTTCCAAGAAACAGGCATTGGTTTAGAAAAGCCATCCTAGGCTGCATCAGACGCTGAGAAGGTAGACCTAAAGTGGTGGCAGAATTCTTCCTGAGGAAGTGGAGCTGTTCTCAAGTTTGTCAAATAAGCATATGCATTTCATTAAAGAATAGATATGTAAACAGTACCAATCCATTTGTAATAAGTATACTTTATATATGACAACTATCAGGTATATATCTAACAATAAAAATCAAACTTTAAGTGATAGGATGTGCCAATTTTTACCTATGCGTGCAGTCAGGGCCAAGAACTTGGATGAGCATTTCTCCATTGACATAAACTTAGACCCACTAATTACTTGTATTTTCTGCTTTTATTTAAATAGCTAACTGTTTACCACAATGATTGGTGATGTATATGGTTAATACAACTAATTACTTTAATTAGATCAACTTTCATTCCTTAAGAATGTATCTCAAAGATTCCCAACAAAGTAGGCTAAATTACAGAAGAGCCTAGTAATCTAAGTTTAAAGTTTATAGATGAGAAATCAAATCCTAAATGGTCATAATTTATCTAACATCAAATAACTAGTATGAAATAAATAGGACTCTAAGGCAATCTGACCAGATATTCTTAATTATCATACATTGTTGTTTATCCTAAATCTTTCCATAAACTTTGCCCAGAGTTCATTGTGTCTGCAAGTTCATGAGTTCACAACCTTTATGGTAGCTTTAAGGGGGACATGATCAATTCCTTCCCCTCTTACATGTGCACGTGACATTCTCATGTCAAATGTGGAACATGAGTTTGAGGCTTCTAAGGCTATGATGAGACTTGCAGCTGTCACCTGGGCCTCCTGAAACACTTTCTCTGTGGGAATTCAGCTGCCTTGTAAGAAATCATAACTCTTGCCATGCTGTGAGGAAACCAAAGCTAGTCAAATAGAGATGCCACTTAGAGAAAAAGATGCTAGACCAGTCCCCAATTTTTCAACTCCCATCCCAGGCATCAATCATGTGAATAAAGGAGCCCTCAGATGACTTCAACTTCAACTGAGAACCTCCCAGCTGAGCCTACCAACCCCTAAAACTGTGAGAGATAGTATTTCATTAGCCACACATTTGGGGATGGTTTGTAAAACACAACTAGATAACCAGGATGATTCTCTCTTCATACTATGAATTGTGCAGTTTTTCAGTGTAGAGCCATCATTTTTTTTGTGTGTTTAGTGCTGGTCCCTCTGATTTAGTCAATGAAATGACTCAATGATGTCAACAAATGTTAACTGAGAACTATGTGCCAGGCAGTGTTCTAAGAACTTGCAATCTATTGATGAAGAGAACAAAAGGGACACAGACAAAATACAAGAGGTGAAATACTTGGTATATTATATATTATGTTAGAAGGTAGTAAGCACTGTAGAGGCGGGAGGGGACAGAGAAAAATAAGAAAGATCAGGATGCCAGGGCAGGCAGAGGAAAAACAGTGTAAAGACACAGGCTTCATTGAAGTGAGTAAAGAAAGACTAGGAAGAAATGAGGGTGTTAACCAAAGGACGGAAAAGAAATGGCTGATTCAAAGGTGTGCATGGCATGTAAATGGAAGAGCAAGGACTATGGCTGAAGAAAAAAAGGGAGAGGCAGGAAGAGCAGCGTCAGATAGAAGCAGAGAGCTAGACCATTCAGTGCTTTGTAGATGACTGTGTGAGGACACCTATTTCTGATTCTTATTACTAGAATTCCTTCTCCTGAAGATGCCCTTGACTCCTAACCAGCTATGGAATTTTATTATTGTAAACTTTGCAGTCTTGTGGCTCTTCTAATAATCATCTCTCCCCCAAACTGACAAATATCATTTGACAATTAACAATGAAAATACATACTTTCAAATTTTTTGGTTAGTACATTTTTAAAAAACTTAAATTTGTAGCTGGGTGCTGTGGCACACACCTGTGATTCCAGAAGCTCAGGAGGCTGAGGCAGGAGGATCACAAGTTTGAAGACAGCATTAGTAACTTAGGGAGGCACTAAGCAATTTAGATCCTGTCTCAAAATAACAAATAAAATGGGCTGGGGATGTGGCTGTGTGGTAAAGTGCCCTTGGATTCAATCCACTGTATCCAAAAAGAGAGAGAGAAAACAAAATTTTGTTCACCCAATAATCTTACTTTATTTTTACAATAATTGTCCAACTAAAGAGGATATGCCAGTTATACATTTGGACCAGAAAAACTTTAAGACAAGTAATTCTCCTCACTTGATTTCATATTCTTATTTTAAAATAATGTTTAAAATCTTAATCCTTTTTTTAAAGGAATACCCAGCAAATGCTTTTATAAATTTCTTCATCACAGTTGAAGGGATGTTTTCTATATGTAGCTATAAGAAACTGATATTTTGGTTTCTAGTTACTTAGCATGAAACATGCAATCAAACTGAGGCTGACTTGGAAGACAGCATGGCCAACTAAAATAATTTTTTAAAGTAAAGAAAAGTAAAAGTACACTGCAAAATGTACAAACTCACCAGTGGTTCTCTGTTCTTCACCAGACGAATTATTTTTACAGAGTCTTCCTCATCGTCAATATCATCAGGCATAGGAGGCAGTACAGGATCGTAATTCTTTTGAGCCACAGTATCATGTACAGAGAGCAAAGCCTGTAAAATTCAAAGGTTGGTAAAAAACACTAATCAAATACAAAAGGGCAAACACTTCAAACTGTAAAGAAAATAGAAATAGTGTTATGATTTTGACATGGTGGTAGTAAAGCAACTTCTTGAAAGGGGTCTTTTATAAACAAGGATGGTGAGTGGAACCTGCAGAGAAACAGCAGGCAGCACTACCTAGCTGCACCTCCATCTCCAAAGTCATTAATGCAGGACCAGAATCAGCATGCATCTTCCTCTAGCGGGCTACTGTTGGTTTATCCTTACAAAGATGGCAACCAGAAGCAAAGGCCGAGTGGGTGTATGGAGGGAGAAAATGAGGCTATAGAAACATAGTCAATGAGCCAGAAGGAGTCTGAGAAAACTACATAGTTTTTCTTCTTCTTGTTTATCCTCCTATTGGCAGGAAACATGGGACTATCAATATGATTCTTTTGTTTTCTCTTTTTTTTTTTAACAAGTATACACAGAAGAATAAAAAGTAGTCCTAGTTATAACGAGTATGGGGGTAAAACTCCACAGTGCACTGATATGTTGTCATTATAGACCAAAGATGAGGGGAAAAAACAAAACAGTGGAACCTTGCATGTCACTACTATTTTAAATGAGTGGATTTTAGACTTTCAATTAACTTGTCCCCTAATCAACAGCACAAATGACTATAAATTATTCAAGCTGGAAGTCAGGCAATCATCCTTCAAATCTATACTCTCATTTATACTCCCAACATCCCACCCATACCCTATTAAATCCACCCCCATATATAAAATTTATTCTCTTCTCTCTAGATCAGAGATTGGTAAAACACTGCTTATTTTGTGAATAAAGTTTTATCAGAATTCAGTTGTGCTTATTTATTTATGTATTTATGATTCCTTTCATGGTATAATGGCAAAATTCAATAGCTGGAACAGATAATTTCTTACCTAAAACACTGGCCACCCCAGTCTAGATTACTAATGCTATCATTTTTGGCTTAGAGTACTGAAATAGCCTGTAAACAGTCCAGCTGCATTCACCTTTGGTCCAATTTCATATCCATAATTCACAGTGTAGACTCATTATTTGCTTCTATGCACACTCACAGATCTTGGAAGATCAAACTCTTTGACATCTTCTAAAAGTCTTATATATCTCTCCGACCTTATTACACCATTTTTTTTCTCACTCAAATAATTCTTTCTCATAGCAGCATGGCCAGAATATTCAATATAAAAGCAGTTCCCTTCATTTCATTTCAGCACATTATTCTTTGCCTTCATAAATGTTCACAACTTGTAATCACATAGGTATTTTATAATTATATGTTTAACACTGGCTATCTACTGACAAGCTCTAAGGTAGTAAAATGGTGTTTTTTTTAAATTAAACTTTTTTAATGACTAACATATATAGTCATCCCTCAGTATTCATAGAAGATTGATGCCAAGACCCCCTCAGATACCAAAATCCTCAAATGCTCAAGTCTCTTACATATAAATGGTGCTGTATTTTCACATAACCTATGCATAGCCTTCCATACACTTTGGGTCATTCCTCAATTACTTATAGTACTTAATATAATGTAAAAGTCATTAATGTAAATGGTTGTTATATTGTACTGTTTAGGGGAAATGGACAAGGAAAACAAAGGTCTATTTGTGTTCAGTACAGATGTGATTGTTTTCCTTTCAAATATTTTTGACCTGTGGTTAGTTGAATCTGAGATGTGGAACCCATAGATATCGAGTACCAACATAACACAGAAAGTAAAGCTTGTTAATTTACAGGATGATGATTCTTAAATGTATCTCCACCAAAAAGATACATTAATTGAACCCCAGAAGCTCCCACTTCAAGTGTTTTACTAGTAATCATGCCTGCTGTATCCCCCAAAGGGTGACTCTATTTGAAGATTATATGAACAGGATTCTAAGAATGGATTCATTTTTTCACTAATATTAAGTAAGATTCATCCATGCTGTTACTGGTGGCAGTTTTCATTTTTCATATAAATAGTATTCCAACATGTGAATATTTCAGTTCTTTACCCATTATAACTTTAAATATTTCATGCATTTTGATGCACGAATATATAATTTTGGCTAAGTATATTTAAGAATAGAATGCCTGGGCCACTGATTATAAGTATAGTTACCATTAGTAGATAGTTTTTCAATTATATTCCTACTAACAGCACAGATGAGTCTACTTTCACCCCCAACATTTGACATTATTAATTTAAATTTGGGTCATTCTGAGTGTGTACCATCTCCCATGGTTGAAATTTTCTGATAACTGATGAGGCAAAAGGTAAAATTCTTTTACATTGATTGAGCATATGTATATATTCTTTTGTGAGATATCCATTTAATATGCTTTCACATTTTTATATTATACTTACTCTTATTGCTTTGTAAGAGTTCTTTATAATAAAATAATATTAAAATCATTGTGAGTTACACAAGCTATAAATGTCATCTCTCATTTTGTAGCTTGCTTTCACTTTCTCAATGGCATTTTTCAATCAATAAAGAATTCTAATTTTAATGAACTCAATGTTTTTGCTTCAATGGGAAAAAATGAACAGCATCAAGATGATGAAATATTAAGAGATAATGGCTGAAGGGGCTGGAGTTGTGGCTCAGTGGTAGAGCGCTTGCCTTGCATGTGTGAGGCACTGCCCTCAGCATCACATATAAAATACATAAATAAAATAATGGTTTAAAAAAATCTTTAAAAAATTTAAAATTAAAAAAAGAGAGATAATGGCTGAAAACTTCTGAGAATTAGTGGAACATCCTGAGATTCAGAAAACTAACCATTTCTCTAGGAAGCAGGAAAAATACGAAGAAATACATGCAAAGAAATATATAATAAAACAGCTGAATCCCAAACACAAAATACGAAAAAGTATTAAGGAAACAAAGTATGAATGATGAGCAGAAATAATGGAAACTAGAAAATAGTTGAAATTCTTTGAAAGTGCTTAGAAAAAATACAAGCCAGCCCGGTATTTTATATCCAGCAAAAGTATCTTTCAAGAATGAGAATGAGACCCACTCTGGGAACCCATGTGGGAACCCAGGCCCAGGTCAGGTCCAGGATTGCACTCCTCCATCAGCCGACCCATAGCGGAGCCCAGGCCCAGACCTAGGTTCACCCCTGATGACCTGTGTGAGAGCCCAGACCCAGGACCACCCCTGCGCAGAGTGGAGGTCCACGCTGTCACTCCCTGGCAGGCATCCATCTTGGAACACTGCAGCCATCGCCATAGCCCTCCGCATGTAGTAGCCTCCATCTTGAGACAGGAAACAGGGCCTGGAGGCAGCTGCCCGCCACAGCACAGTACTCCACAGCATTGCATCTCCAAACAGGCAGCCCAAAGCCATTGTAAGACCCACCCTTTCAGCCTCATCTGTGAAAGTGGTTGCATCCATCTTGGGCCATGCCACTGCTATCTTGAGTTACCTCTGCTACTGCCGCCACCATCATTAGTTGCAGTAGCGTCCCTCTGGGGACACCTGCCAGGGACTGGAAGCAAACACCAAGGTGAGGTACAAGTAATCTGCAGGGTCACTGCAAGATTACAGGGTAGAAACTAATACCTCACATCCACACTGCAAGGAAGGAAGACACATAATCAACATGAAAAAAACAAGGGAAGAAAGTGCCCCAAACAAACCAAGACATTATAGTAAGAGAATCCATTGCCAGCACGGTTGATATCAGAGGAGGAGTTCAGAATGTACATAATTCAAATGATCTGTGAATTAAAGAATGACTTAAGTGAACAAATATTGATCACTCCAACAAAGAGATAAGAGAGCATATACAGGCAACCACTGATCATGCCAACAGAGAGATAAGAGAACAACTACAGGTAGCAAAAGATTACTTCAAGAAAGAGATAGAGACTGTGAAAAAAAAAATCAGAAATTCTTGAAATGAAGTAAACAATAAATCAAATAAAACACTCAATAGAAAGCATCAACAACAGACTAGATCACTTGGAAAACAGAACCTCAGATGACAGAGACAAAATATACAATCTTGAAAATAAAGTTGACCACACAGTGAAGTTGATAAAAAACCATGAACAGAACATCCAAGAATTATAGGATAGGATCAAAAGACCAAATATAAGATTTCTCAGGATAGAGGAAGGCACAGAGTTACAAACCAAAGGAATGTACAGTCTCTTCAATGAATATCAGAAAATTTCCCAAACATGAAGAATGAATTGAAAAATCAAATACAAGAGGCTTACAGGACACCAAATGTACAAAATTACAACACCAAGGCATGTTATAATGAAAATGCCTAGCATATAGAATAAGGTTAGACTTTTAAAGGCTGTAAAAGAGAGGAATCAGATTAAATATAGGGGAAGACCAATTCAGATCTCAGCAGATTTTTCAACCCAGACCCTCAAAGCCAGGAGATCCTGGAACAACATATACCAACCTCTAAAAAAAAATGGATGCCAACCAAGAATCTTACATCCAGCAAAGTTAAGCTTAAGATTTGATGATGAAATAAAAACCTTTCATGATGAACAAAAATTAAAAGAATCTACAGCAAGAAAACCTGCACTACAGAGCATTCTTGGTAAAATATTCCATGAGGAGGAAATGATAACCAACAATGAAAATTCACAAAGAGAGGAACTACACTAAAGGTAAGGCCAATGAAAAAAGAAAGACAAGTTAAAAACCAAAAATAAACCAAAATGACCAAGAATACGAATCATATTTCAATAATAGCCAACAGCATCCTAAATGGGGAAAAATTCGAAGCATTCCCTCTAAAAAATGGAAACAAGACAGGGATACCCTCTTTCACCACTTCTATTCAACATAGTCTTTGAAACTCTAGCCAGAGCAATTAGATGAAAGAAATTAAAGGGATACAAATAGGAAAAGAAGAATTCAAACTATCATTATTTGCCAACAACATGATACTATAAAGAATCCAAAAAATTCCACCAGAAAACTTCTAGAATAAATGAATTCAGCAAAGTACCAGGATATAAAATCAATACCCATAAATCAAATGCATTTCTATACAGTGATGAATCCTCTGAAAGAGAAATTAGGAAAACTACCCCACTCACAATAGCCTCAAAAAACAAAAACAACAACAACAACAACAACAAAACCTGGGAATCAATTTAACAAAAGAAGTGAAAGACTTCTACAATGAAAACTACATGACAAAACTAAAGAAAGAAATTGAAGATCTTAGAAGATGGAAATATCTCCCATGCTCTTGGATAGGCAGAATCAATATTATTAAAATGGCCATACTACCCAAAGCTCTATACAGATTCAATGCAATTCCAAGTAAAATCCTAATGCCATTCCTTATAGAAACAGAAAAATCAATCATGAACTTTATTTGGAAGAATAAGAGACCCAGAATGCCAAAGCAAACTTTAGCAAGAAGAATGAAGCAGGAGGCATCACAATACCGGACCTTAAACTATAATACAAAGCTACAGTAACAAAAACGACATGCTATTGGCACCAAAATAGACATACAGACCAATGGTACAGAAGACACATAGACAAACCCACATAAATACAGTTATCTTATACTAGACAAAAGTGCCAAAAACATATATTGGAGAAAAGATAGCCTCTTCAAAAAATGGTGCAGGGAAAACTGGAAATCCATATGCAGCAAAATGAAACTAAACCCCTCTCTATCACCATGCACAAAACTCAAAGTGGATCAAGTACCTAGGAATTAGACCAGAGACCCTATACCTAATAGAGGAAAAAGTAAGCCCAAACCTTCATCACGTCAGATTAGGCTCCGACTTCCTTAACAAGACTCCTAAAGCACAGGAAATATAATCAAGAATCAATAAATGGGATGGATTCAAACTAAAAAGCGTCTTCTAGGCAAAAGAAACAATCAATGAGGTGAAGAGAGAGCCTATATTTTGGGAGCAAATTTTTGCCACACGTACATCTGATAAAGCACTTATCTCCAGGATATAAAAAGAACTCAAAAAACATAACACCAAAAAAACAAACAACCCAAAAGATAAATGGGCTAAGGAGCTAAACAGCCACTTCTCGGAAGAAGATATACAATCATTCAACAAACATAAAAAAGAAGTTCAACTTCTCTAGTAGAGAAATGTACTATAAGATTTCATCCTACTCCAGTCAGAATGGTGATTATTAAGAATACAAGCAATAATAAGTGTTGGCCAGGATATGGGGAAAAGGGTACACTCAATACATTGCTTGTGGCACTGCAAATTGGTGCAAACAATCTGGAAAGCAGTATGGAGATTTCTTAGAAAACTTGGACTGGAACCACCAGTTATCCCTAAAGACTTAAAACCAGCATACTACAGTGACACAGCCACTTCAATGTTTATAGCCGCTCAATTCATAATAAGCTAAACTGTAGAACCAACCTAGATGCCCTTCAATAGATGAGTGGATAAAGAAACTGTGGTATATATACACAATGGAATATTACTCAGCAATAAAAGAGAATAAAATTATGGCATTTGCAGGTAAATTGAGGAAGCTGGAGAATATCATGCTAAGTAAAGTAAGTCAATGCCCCAAAATCAAAGGCCGAATGTTCTCTCTGATAAGTGGATGCTGGTCCATAATGGTACAGGGGACATGGGAAGAATGGAGGAACTTTGGCCAAAGGGGAGGGAGGAGTGGTGAGGGAACATGGGGGCAGGAAAGATGGTGGAATGAGATGGACATCATGCCCTAGGTACATGTATGACTGAACACATGGTGCAATTCTACATCATGTACAACCAGAGAAATGAAAAGTTGCTCCATTTGTGTACAATGAATCAAAATGCATTCTGCTCTCATGTATACCTAATTAGAATAAATAAATTTAAAATAAAGAAAAAGAAAAAAGAAAATAAACAGAGGATTTATTTGGTCAAAATAAAAGAAGAAAAAGAATGAGAATGACTGCCAAGATGAAATTGTAAGAACCCACCTGGAAAATATCTTTTGAACAAAAGGAAATGAGACAACAGTTTTTTAAAAAAAAAAACACTGGACATTAAACAATGAAGGGCAGTAACCACTGAAAAACAGAAAACTAATGATGTACGCTCTTTGCTCACCACCCCTGACAGTCTGGAGAGCTTCCAGGCAATATCAGAGGAGGAAGAACCTATGTAGATTTCTGCCGGGTAGTCTCCCTGAGTTGGGAAAACAGAGGTAGGAATCCAGGGAAGTCAAGAGGCTAAAGTTCTTGGGGAAGACTATGAAAGAGGAGAGAGCTACACAGACAGAATTCCTGAGATATAAAGGATAACCAGGTCCTAATCCATAATGTGCATATGCAAAACCTACCAGATGGTTTGATTCATATTCATAGTATATAAGGTTCTCAAACAACAGTAAAAAAAATCTAACTTAAAGAGGGACAAATGATACAACTAGACATTTCCCAAAAGAAGATATACAAATGGCTGATAGAAAATGCTCAATATCACTAATGATTAGGGAAACGAAAATTAAAGCCACAATGAGATATTACTTCATATCTGTTAGTATGGATATCAACAAAAAGACAAAAAAAAATAACAAATGCTGCTGAAGATATGGAGAGAAAGGAACTTGTGTATACAGTTCATAGAAATCTAACATAAATTTTATAGGCATTATGAAAAAAAGAAAGAATGTTTCTTAAAAGACTAACAAGCAGTACTACTGTGTGTTCCAGCAATCCCACCACTGGGTAGATATTATCAAAAAGCAAGATATTAGTATCCCAAAGATATGTATATGCTCTCATGTTTATTATAGCAATATAACAGTAATCAAGGTATGAAATCAATCTATGTGCCCACCAACGAATAAATGGTATATAAACATAATTGGAATATTATTCAGCTATAAAAATGAATGAAATTTTGTCATTTGCAGCAACAGGTGAGTAGGACATTATGTGTTAAATAAGCAAGGCACAGAAAGACCAACATTTCATGTTTTCAATAATATGTGGAAACTAAAAAAAGTTAACTTCATAGAAGCAGTGCGAAGAAGAGTAGTTACTAAAGGCTGAGAAGTACAGGGCAAAGAGGGACACAGAAGGGTTGGCTAATGGATACAAAAATACAGTTAGGAGAACTGAGTTTTAATGTTCTATAGTGCAGTAGGGTGAATGCAATTGACAATAATGTGCTGTATTTTTCAAAATAACTAAAAAAGAGGATTTTGAATGTTACCAACAAAAAATGATAATATTTGAGGTGATGGACATGCTAATTTTCCATCTGATCACTGTAACTCACTGTACCCCATAAATATGTAAAATCATGTGTTAATTTAATAAATACTACCAGAAAAAAATTAGATAAGTGATTCTTAACTGAAAGTGATTTTACTCTCCAGGGAACATCTGGCAATGTCTGGAGGCACCTTTGATTGTCACAATTTGGGGGATGCTACTGCCATCTAGTGCACAGAGACAAGGGATGCTCCTAAACACCAGCACAAAGAACAACCCTCTTACCCTCAAAACAATTATCCAGCCCAAAATGTCAACAGTGCCAAGGTTGAAAAATTCTTCTGCTATGGTTTGGATGCATGGTTTGTATCCCAAAGGCTCATGTGCTAGAGGTCTAGTTCCCAATGTACTATTAAGTGCTGGTAGAACCTTTAACAGTTAGTGCCTACTGGGAGGAAATTAGGTAGGTCATTGGGGGTATCATTATGGAAACAAATTACTCTTGAAAGAGAAGTTAGCTCTTGAGAGACTGGATTCTTAAATATGCACTTGGGCCCCTTCTACACATGACCTGTTTATTTCTTGCTTATCCACTTCTTGTAATGCAGTCCAAGGGGTCCCTTACCAGAAGCCCTAACAATGGAACTGCCTGATCTTGGATTTTCAGCTTCCAAAACTGTAAGCTAAATAAATCTGTTTTTTTTTTATAAGTATGCATTTTCAAGAATTTTATTATAGCAACAGAAAACAGATTAATACATTCTGCATTACAAGGAACAATCCCTGAAGCAGGAATAGTTCTCACCTGAGAGGGAAAAACCTAGTAATATGCAACACATTGAGAAGAGTTTTCAGATCTCAACAGTTAAAAATAGGCCCAGAAAAATGTTTGAGATTTTTATTTCTAAAAACTCAAAAAAGCTGGGGCTATAGCTCAGTGGTAGAGCATTTGCCTGGCATGTGTGAGGCACTGGGTTTGATCCTCAGCACCACATTTAAATAAATAAATAAAATAAAGATCTGTCAACAACTAAAAAAAAAAAATTTTTTTTAAACTCAAAAATACCTAGCTTCATATGAAAGAAAACCCACAATGATTGAAATTCAATCAAAAGTTGCCAGGCATCCAAAGAAAGCAGAAGATATTACTTGTAATGAAGAAAAAAATAAAGCAATAGAACTAAGTCCCCAAATTATACAGATGACAGAACTAGATAAAACCAAACCCTGAAATTACACAGGTAGATAGTAGATAAGGGAAATTAAGTTATTATTATAGTTATATTCTTAATGTCCAAAAACCTGTGAGACTGAACATGAGATATGGAATATATAAAAAAGATTCAAATCAAGCTTCTAGAGATGAAAAATGTATGAAACAGAAAAAGCACACTAAATGAAATTACTATAGGTTAGATGCTGAAAAGGTAAACTTGTAGGCAAATTAATACAATCTATCCAAAATGAAAGACAAAAGAGAAAATATATTTTAAAATGATGAAAGGAACATTATTAGTGAGCTATGGGACAATTTTAAGTGACTCACTATACTAACTGGCATGTCCAAACAAAGGTAGAGTGATAAACAATATTTCAAGACATATGGAAGAAAATAGTCCAAATTTGATACGTTAAAAAAAAAAACAAAAAAACCCACATAGTCAAGATCAAAGTGCCAAAGCACAAGAAACCTAAGACCAAATTTCTTAAACACAGTGAGAAAAATCTTAAAATCGTTCAAAGGCAGCAGCGGGTGGGGAGGCATGTAACATATGAAACAATGATTATCAAAAAAGAAAGCATACTTCTCATCATAAACAATATGAGCCACAAAACAACAGAGTAATATCTTTAAAATACTTGAAGAAAAATATTGTTAACCTAGGATTCTATACCCAGCAAAAATATCTTTTAGCAGTGAAGACTTTCCAAAAAAAAAAAAAGGGGGGGAAGACTTTTTAAAGACATACAAAAGCTAAAAAATTCATTAGTAGCAGATCTGCACTGCAAGAAATGTTACAAGGAGTCTTTCATACAGGAGAAAAACACCACGACATGGGAATGTGGTTCTATAGAGACAATTGAAGAATATCACAAAAATTCACTATCTGAGCATTTATGCAATTAGGGTTAAAACAATACAAATAGCCAATGAAAACATTTTTAAACATAGCAATTATCATTGTTGCAATAGTATATGCAATATTAAGAGTACTAGCTATATATCTTTTCTCACTAGCCAAAACTAAGGAGATGTCAGGATTCTAGAATAACTTTATGGATTTCAAGTTTATTATTTGTAATAGCTCTTCTTTACAAAGACTGTTGTTTAGCAACATTTTTACTGTGTACAACTAAAAGTCATTTTGTAATCCATTTTCCTGTTTTAACTATGGTGATTTTATTTTTCAATATATAGATTTTCCTTTCAAAAAGTAACACTTAAATGAAAATTGTGTTTCCATATGCCATAACCACCAATCACAACTGATGGGTTTACCTGTTGCTCAGAAGAATCTGCAGGAAATTGAACACTAGGCCTTGTAACTCATCTGGCTCACAAGCTTTCACTGCCTTGGACCCCCTGGAGTCAACTCTAAGTTCTAAGTATCTGTCAGGTCCACAGAATTGAGTATCCAGCTCATAAGGATGAGTAACGTTGATTTATCCCTCCAGAAGGAAGCTTAACTTTTTCCTTTAGCATGCTTTAATGAAGCCTCATCCATCCTGCATACTCTGGCAATGAGTAATTTCTGGTAAGTGAATGCTTTCAAAAGCTGAAAAATTACAAAAGATATTTTTGTTTTATCCCCCCAAATTCTCCCTGGGTTCCTAAATTATAACACCATGTTTTCAAGATAGTGTCACTTCACTATTTTATCAAAATGAGCCCCTGGATGATGACTCATACCAACTAATTTGCTTTTACTGCAGCGATTTGATGCCTAAAAGTAGTTCCTGATTGTCAGTGAGTGACACTGATTCCTCTGGAAACAAAATTTCTGTATAGACCAGTATCCCTCTATTAATGCCCCTAAACACCAACCTTATTGCTCTTGCCTCCTGCCACAGTGCAGGAAGCATCTGGCTACTCATTAACTTTTCCTTCTCTCATCATCTGTCAATTCTTTTATATTTTATTGTTTTTCCTAGACTTTACGATCTCAACAATAGGATTTTGTAGATACTTCTGACTTATAAGAATAATTTATTTTGTTGATGATTCATGTTGGTATCATCTTTAAAAATCTTCTCACCTGAGACTATTTTTATGGAATGGCAAATCATTTACTGTTAAAGACTTAAGAGCAACAGGTTATATGAGACAGGTGTTGGCATCCTACAGAAGCAAGAGATTATTAAAGACTGAAATGAATAGAATCATGACTTTATATTATTATGAATTAAAGAACATGAATGAAAATTGTAAAGGGCATATGAATGTGCTTAATTATCTTATATAAGGAGATGTAAAAGATTGTAATAAAATAAAAATTCCGAACATTTAAAAATTGATTTCAATTTATTGGGAGTCCTCTATGTTGCAAGCTGTATGCTGTGCACCACAAACAATCAAGATCATCTCTCTCATGCATCAATAAGAAAAACAAACATGCATCCTTTGCTGAGTACAAAACACACAGCACCCCTGAAACACAACACACACAAACATGTTAAACGTCCACTATAGTTTCTGACTGTAAATTTTTGAACTTCAGGGTTCCCAATACTTAAAACAGTTATGCTTAATTTTGTATATAAATTTGTACAGTACCATTTTTGTATAAAGACTACTTTCATATAGTTAAATTTGCACAAAAAAAACAATCAAACAAAAAATATCAGACAAATTTTACATAAAACAGGTTGTATACTGTGATTAATACTGATCACACTAGAAGTAAATGTACAGTTTCATCAAGAAGAAAACCCAAACAATCCAGAAAATTTAAGCAAGTCAGGATAATAAATTTATTAATATTCACTAGAGACTAGACTATTTCTGTGCACTAGGATAGAAACAATGACCATGGAAGCTTATCAAATTCACAAATAGTCACACTTAGCTTTTATAATTTTATATAATGGTTTTATCTAGCATATGTGCTTTTATATAGTTTATATAATACTTACATATTACATATATATTTAATTTACATAATGCTTATATATGCCCTATATAACATGTAAAATTTATATATTCTTTTATAATTAAATAGTGTGAATAAATAGGCAAAGTTCTTAACTGAAGAAGTGGGGGTGGAAGAGACAAACCAATAGAAATCAAAGGAAGGTAAAATAAGAAAAACTGAGAAACAGAATTGATATTAAATAGACAATTATTTTGAGAGTTTAGACTAATAGTTTTTGCTATGCACAGTAAAAAATAAATAAAAATAAAAGAAAATACGGTCATTTGGTAGTATTGGAAAATAAGATAGGACTTCAGATATGAATCAAGTAAAAAAGAATGTAGAATACCACTAATGTACCTGAAAATCTTTTTTAAAAATGTTATGTTTTCTAGGAAAAAATAAAAACAATTCTAGAAGAGGTTGAAAACCAGATTAATGACAACAAAAGAAACTGAAAGAACTATCAAAATTTTTCTTCCCAGATGGTACTAATACCAAAAAACAGTATTAATGTTTTCTATGTTTCTTACAAGCATTCCAGCACTCAGAAAACCATGAAAATACTTTCAATTTCTTTTCTAATTCTTTTAAGAGATTGGGTCTTGCTATATTACAGACTGGTCCCAAATTCTTTGGCTCAAGCAATGCTCCTGCCTTAGCCTCCAATTAGCTGGGACTACTGGCACACCATGCCTGACTTCAATTTCTTTTTCAAAAGTATCAGAACCAAACTGCGAAACCTAAACAGAATGTATAAAATGATAACACCACAACTCTTACATCAGAGTGGATTTTTTAAAAATATCTGAGTTTTTACATTAGAAAATCATACATTTAAGCATATTAAGAAAGTTTAATTCTTACGAATGTTTTCCTAATATAAATTTATGCACATTATTTTGCTGATAATTACAAAACTCATATGAACACTTCAATAAATACCAGAAGGCATATGACAAAATTTAACATATTCCTGATTTATTTTTAAAAAGAAAGAAGCCAGGCACGGTGGTGCACACCTATAATCCCAGCAGCTTGGGAGGCTGAGGCAAGAGGATCATGAGTTCAAGGCCAGCCTCAGCAACCTAGCAAAGCCCCAAGCAACTTAGTAACACCCTGCCTCTAATAAAATATAAAAAAGGGCTTGGGATGTGGCTCAGTGGTTAAGCACCCCTGGGTTCAATCCCCGATATCAAAAAATAAAAATAACTTAAAAAAAAAAAAAAGATGAGAGGCAAAAACTTTATTTAAAAAAAAGAGAAATCAGAAAACAATAACAAACATATTAAACAGATTAAGTGTCCTCACTGAAATATAGAGAAACAAAAGCATATCCTTTATCACCATACATTTTGAGCATTTTCCTCCCTGCAGGTCATTATCAAGGCAATAAAGAAAAAAAAAAAAGATCTGTAAGTCTTAAAAAGGAAAAGAAAATATTTTCATCAATGATGTGATTTTATGCATGGCAAAAAAATTGAAAATTAAAATAAATGAGATAATACAGTAAGTGGTATAAGATATTTCAAAAATCAACACTTTACTATATAGTAACAACATACTTACCAAAATAGTAGGGATGAAAAATCACTACCATATATGAATTTGAGTGTGTGTGTGTTGGTTCACACAGGTGTGTATGCACACCCACACCACACATCTCAGGTCTGGTGATAGATTTGGTAGGAAAATTGAAGAATTATATGGAGATGATTATTAGAACTAAACAAAATGAGTAAATTGAGGCTGGGGAAATAGCTCAGTTGGTAGAGTGCTTGCCTCGCATGCACAAGGCCCTGGGTTCAATCCCCATGCACAAACAAAAGGGTAAATTGTCATGTTCTTAAATTGTAAAACTCAATTGCATGCCAATAGCGTACTTGATAACACACAGAAAGGATTCTAAATTTCTTCTGGAAGAAAAAATTTGTAAGAATAATGATAGGAATTGGGTCTCACTGAGTATCAACATACTATAAATCTATACCAACTGAACCAATCACATAACTAGATAGATCAAAGTAAGAGTTCAAAACAGATTCAGGTATATAATGAAGATGTTTTAAAATGTTAAGAAAATTGCTATACATTTTTTCAAAAAAATATCAGAAATATATACCTATGCCATATACCAAATTTTCATGTGACTACAAAATTAAGGAAATGAAATTTTTAAAAAGCCAAAAGAAAATATATAAGACAATTTTCAAAAGCTGTAATGAAGAACAAGAAAGGCTTCAAACTAAATCAATGCCCAAAAGTCATAAAGGAAAAGAATGCTATGTATTTCAATTGTCTTGAGAAATGCAAGTAAGATTAAAAACAAAAATTAGAAAATATATGATAGTTAATATTCTTTTTAATATTTTTTAGTTGTAGATGGACATATATCTTTATTTTATTTATTTTTTTAATGTGGTGCTGAGGATCGGACCCAGTGCCTCAGGCATGTGAGGCAAGCGTTCTACCACCAAGCCACAATCCCAGCCCCGATGTAATATTCTTACAATTTCATGAATTAGCCAATGATCATACAATACTTAACTGAAAGCTTACTTCATGCCCAGAACTTATTACCCCTGCTCTAATGAAGTGCATATTTTAGTGATGATCAATTAATAAAGCTCAAAAAAGAATTTTAATTGAACGTGGCATATGTGACTCATTGCATATGAATTAAAATTGCAAAGGGAAATAGACCTGTTCATGCACTACTATACTGTACCTTGAGAGAACCTGTCTTAAGAACAAGTTAGCAATGACTATCAAAATTTTTAAATGTAGAAATACAAATGTCCAACAATTTACTGACATAATAAAATGTAATTTCATAAAATCTTTAATACACAAAAAGTGCATCATAGTGTTTTTTAAATAACAGAAAAGCAGAAATGAAAGATCCACTTATAAGTGATAAATTAAAGAGATAATAATATTAATCCCAAGAGAAGTTCACAAAATACCTAAATGTTAAAAACAAACTCATAGTTAAGTAGTGTATTCTATGATCACATTTATATGGAAAAATGTACATTTAATAGTGGTATTTAGAAAAAATGGAAAGGCAGTACGGCCAGCTAAGAAAAATTATCCCCACAGGTATATAAACATACAATTCACAGAATAGTGATTATGCTTATCAAAAGATACTCATCTTCACTAGATAGTAATGAAAAAAGGGCTTCTAAACTTTATAGTTTGAATTCACAACATGATTATGTATTATCAAAAAAGAATACATGTTTTTGTCTTTATCATGTAAGTTTATAAAAGGAAAAATTAAAGTGAAAGTTTCATATTTTGCTAACAAATACCATAAATCATTTATATAGATAAAGTATTCCTTCTAAACTCATTCATAGATTTTTTAAAACTTCTAGGGGTATGGGTGTGTGTATGTGTTTCTGTCTGTGTCTGTCTGTCTGTCTCTATTCTTGTCCCATGATCAAATAATTATCTTCTTTTTTTTTTCAAATTTCTTCTTTTTACAGTACTGGGGATCAAACCTAGGGTCTCTCATACGCTGGGCAAGAGCTCTACCACTGAGCTTCCTTGATTGCAGTATTCCATTCTACCCACCCTCCATCCCAAAACCCTGCTCCATATTCTACATTTGGAGTGATTATGTCACTGCCCTATTTAAGTCCTTCAATGGCTCTCCACTACACTTAGGATGAAATCCAAACTTATTATGCTCAAAATTAGGGTGGTCATGTAATTCAACATATAAATAAGGAAGCAACTGAAAGTAAAAGAAGGGCCATTAATAATAATCCTAGAAGGCTGGACTTCCTGCTCTAAACTCTTGCCCCGTCCTCTTTTACAGGCTACTATCCAGTCATGCTGAACTTATTTTGCATCCTCAAACTTAAGTTCTTTTCTTTAAGAATTCACTTGGCCTAAAACCTTTATTCTTCACACTCTGCCTTCAACCCATTCCATATGCCCCTGTTCTGTTCTGGTTACCCCACATTCAACCGTCAGGTCTCAATTTAATGTGCCACTTCTTCTATAGTTTTCCTCAGCCACCACCCCAACCCAACTTTGGATTTAGCACCATTCCTATATGTTTCACATCATTTCCATTTGTCCCTCTGCCTTTTTTTATCCAGTGTTTCTCCTGTGCCTTCATTAATCTATCTTCTAAAAGTTGTATCCAGAGGGCCCAGCACACATTAGACATTGAATAAGTATTTAAGAATAAATGAAAGATGATCTGTCCCTAGCAACATTTACAAATCACCAAAGTTCTAAACCTTTTCAAAAAGAGTGATCAGCAAATCTGAGGAATACGTGTATTATTTTCCCGTAGTGGCTGCATATTTGGTTGTACATATCTGAGTGTTTTTTAAAAAGTTCTATTCTTTTGGAAGCATACGTCAGGTTTTCTTTCAGTTACTAAGAATTAAATATTTAAAATAGAAAAACCATCTAGAAAGCAAATAATTTTCTTTTATCTGCTAAAAATGACAAACACTCAAATTAACACACCAGAACTACATCTTCCATATTTCTACTGTCAGTTCAACTAATAGCCCATGAATAGATACCATATTCTACTGTACTGTATTTTTGTTTTAAAAGAGGGGAAATAAAGCAAATATTTTAATTTAATTCCCAGGACAAAAAGAATTGACTGATTATATTCTGAAAAAGTCCAACATTTATTTTAGGGCTGAGCTTTTTAAAGAATTAGTTATAGGTGACATTCAGAATGATGGCAGTTAATACAAATGACTTCAAGGAAAGCTGTATTATATGTAAGGTGAAAAATGGAAGAAAGATACGTTCTTCCCAAGACTGGCTAACCACAGATTGTTGCTGCCAACTGAAACACCATGTGTCTGAAATCTCATCCACTTTATACACATATTTCTTTAATATACATCTTTTATGCTGACTTCTCATCTCTTCTATAGTCACACTGTTACATAAATGTGAAAAAATAAACATAATCCATATAAAATACATTCCACACAATGAAATTCAACCAATTATTATAAAATTTTATCAAATGGATCTTCATAAAATCATCTAAGTCATACCTCCCTTTTAAACCAGTCTACATCTTGTATAATCTATTTTTAACCATTCCATTTCAAACACTGTTGAGCAGAATACCAAAATCACTTTTTTAAAAATCTGAAACATTCCCCTTTAATTTCTAATATCCTTAAACCAAGTTAATAATCTCAGAAAGGGATTTAACAAGCTTCTCATAGCTCACCTCACCTTTTTCTGGTTGATACTAAACACTTCTTCAAATCTCAAGACTTAAAGAAATCTTGACAGAGGTCTCTACAAATCTCCCTCTTGGAACTCCTAACCATGTGGCACACTTTCTTTTTAATATTAAGCAAATTTTCTGCTTTACTCTGATTTTTGTTCTTTTAGAACTAAAATTTAATTAGCCTCCTAAACTATCAGAAATCAGTTACCCTATTATTATTCACAGTCCATTTACTTTTGACTTCAATACATCCATGTACTTATAGGGGTTAGATATTATGATCCATTCATACCTATACTTCATTTTAACAACTATTTTTAAAAACATAAATTCAAAACCAAATACAGCACAAATCCAAAGGATATTTCTCCAAGAAGGTAGAAACCAGCTTTCACACCTGAGCAGAAGTTTTCACTCAACACTCTATCCTTACCTGTAGTCATCATATGACAACTGATCATTTTAATTGTGCAATTATAAATTCATATGTAATTTTGACTCATGGAAACTATTTTACATACAGTTGCAGTAGTGTCAAATTCCAACTGTATACAGTATGGGATTTTTATTGATGACCTTAGAATAAGAGCAGGAAAATTGTGAAATGCCTTCTCCAAACTAATCACATTCATAAAAAAATAAATAAATCAAGGTTGGGGTTGTAGCTCAGTGGTAGAGTACTTCCCTGGCATGTGTGAAGCACTGAGTTCGATTCCCAGCACCATATATAAATAAGTAAAATAAAGTTCCATTGACAAGTTAAAAAAAAAACCTTTTAAAAAACAATAAAATAAATAAATGAATAAATAAATCATAAACTGGAGGAAGTGGGCAGGACAGAATTGAAGTCTGTTTATCAATACTTTAAGAGATATCTGACATTGTATAACTGTTCTGTTCTATAAAATAGTATGATATTTTGAAACATGAATTGGTACAGGGACAGAAAATGGGACAGTGGAAGCGAGGGAGAGGAATACCAAAATAATCCTACAGAAAAACAGATGTATTTGTCAAATACATTAAAATAATCATTAACTGGCCAAGTACATTGAACCTAAAAAAAAATCACTACTGGACTCTGTATTTTGTGTTCTTAATTTCATTGTAAAGGAAAATGACCTTGAAGCTGCACTATAAGCCAACTTAAATTCTGAGCTTCCCAATTAAAGTACTGTGTAGTTTGTCACAAAACTGTAATTATTTTCCCTTAGTAGGATTCAGGCTAATAAAATACTGTGTACTATTTGAAAATACATTTACTTGAAAATTGATGCCTGAAACAGAATTCATCTGAAGACTCAGAAAGTGGCCCTTTCAGAGGGTATTTATTACAGGAGTAACATGTCCTCACCTTCACGTTGGGTTTTGACAGTAGTTTCAACAGCTCTCTGATCTCACTGTTTAATGGCTTGTTCTGAAGCTCTTCAGCCAGCTGCAAGGAAGATTACATTGACATGAGTAACATTTACCAAGAGCATTGTGAGGTTCTGTGCTGAACAACTGAGAATCTATTTTGCTCAAGGCTATTACTTTCCAGTATTTAAGTCAGCATGAAAGAAATCAATCAGTGCTCTTCTTTTCAGGTCCTTAGTAGAGCAGATTCAAGCTTAGCCTCTGGGCTGAGTATAATCTGCGTAATCATATCAGCCACATCACTTCTGATTTATTGTAATGCGGGCAAATCTCAGCACTTCATCTGTGTGAACGGTCTTTTGCACGTAGACAAAGGACCATTTGTAATAAGGATTGGATCAAATTTTGACACTGTACAAAAAAAAAAAAGAAAAAGAAAGAAAGAAAAAAAGACGAGAGCTTCTGAATGAGGTGGTGAAATCCATAGGGTTTCCAAAAATCCATAGTAGCTGTGCTGTTTAGAACTGAGGTAAAACGAACTAGAATGATCCTAATAGAGTAAATGACCTGAAACTTTTATTATGTTTACCTACACAGACTAAGAAGTCTATTAAATAAAAACCAAGTTAATCATAAACCCATAATAGTTTGACAACTACTCTGGCACCAAAAATGCTGATTATGCGTAATTGTAATGACAAAAATTCCTATTTGTCAATTTGATATAAAGAAAGGACTGGAACTTTGAATCTGCATCGTGTTCTCCAGTAAGAGATTTTGAATGTTCTCACCACAAAGTAATGGTATATGTTTGAGCTGCTGGGTAAACTAATTAGCCTGATTTAATCATTTGTATGTGTGTATGTATCTCAAAATATCACATTGTGTCCCATAAATACCTACAGTTATCCTTTGCCAGTTACAAATAAAAACTTGAGATTTTCCTATCAAAATTTCTCAATTGAGGCTATAGTAAGGATCATATAAGTTCTATAAGAGAAGCAAAACATAAACATAAAAAAAGGTTTATGCAACATGTGGTTTATAATTCAAAGTATATAAAAGCATCTTATCTAAAAACCTATCTTAAAATACTACATGAACTTTCCATTTGCCCCTACTATTTCTACTATGCTGAAAACAATAGTCCTTATCTTTGAAAATGGGCTTTTTGTACAGAAAATAAAATTAGAGAAAGTTGGAAAATCAGTAACATTACAAAAACTGCTTTTACTTTTTCAGGGGAACATTTTTACAAAATCTTTAACTTACAAAAAGACACAAAAGGCTCTTCATATTCTTTAGTCACTTAATACCTAACAATATGTTTAACATACCTAACAATATGTTTAACATTTAAGTATAATGTTATAGTGAATTATATTATGTTGATCATATTTAATAGTAAGGTCTAATTTTTTTTATTTGATTTTACTTTTTCTGCAGTGCGAGGAATCAACTTCAGGGCCTCCACACGTCAGGCAAGTGCTCTATCACTGAGTTGTAACCTCAATCTCATATTCTAATTTTTTTGAAAAAAATTACTATGTACTATGCTTGGGACTCAATTACATAGGTTTCTACACAAGTTTTTGCTAAAACCCTCAGCAGTAGATGTTTGAAAACTGGTAACCGCAGCTGAATTATGTGACCATATTTACACTTTTATTCACCTTTATTTCAAAAGGTTTAGTTCTATAATGCAGAAGTAAGTTTCCTCATTAAACACATGTATTGAAACACACTTGTAATGTCTGTAGATAAAAATAGAATGGAAAATATTTGAGACTAAACCAATACACATAACTGGATAGCTATTACATATGCTTTAATTTCTAAATTAGGATACAAAACATCAAAGAAAATCAACTTCTGATGATGGTTGATTCTTTTTTTCTTCCTATATTATAGCCCTGGAATTTTACTAAACTGAATTACAGTTTGCCTTATGGTGACACAGGAAAAAATTAAAAGCAACAAATAAACTACAGGATATCACCATCACACGCTAAACACATTTCTGGTCTAGCTGAGTGTCCTTTATAGTTTATCCAGGTGTGCTCTCAATTCATCCGAATCTGAAAGTTAACAGTAGGAATCAGCAAGTTAGTTCCCCTCCCCCAGGCTTAAAATAAAATTATAGCTACAGGAAATTAACTACTCCATCAATGCCAACTGCTTCTAAAATTTATTTTTTGGTTATGAAGGTAATTTGGAAAGGTCTAATATCCATAAATCATCACTGTGCTTTATAATCCGTTTTTAAAACAATTCTGTCTTTTTATGTATTTCATATGCCTCATTCCTATCCTAGTACCTGTCATTTTTTTAGTACTGTCAGCAATATAACTATCTCATTTATCTTTATTTCTCCAAAGCTTTCCCCTTGTCTGTGACTTTCTCAGAACACCAATGCCTGACAGCTGCTTTCTCTCCATAAAGTATGAAGCCTAAAATTTCTATTACGTCGTTACCAAGGCAGAACACAGGGGTAGCTGCATGCATAATTTTTAGAACAGGAAAGTGAATGAAAATCAACATAATATCAGCATAAGCTCAGTGATGACAGGGCTTTTGGAAACATTTGCAACTTCTTTTGGTTTTCACTTCAAGGATCACACACATCTGTCCACACCAGGATGAGTTCCACCTCTGCCAGGCCTGCGGCAGACACGTCCTGTGAGCTCAGAAAGACACACTTACGTCATCCGCCAAGGCCGCCGCACCATGGAGAATGGGCAGTGGACTCTGCTTCTCATAGTAGTGAAGTTTTTCATGAATCTGGAAGAAAATCAAACAAATGTGAGCTTACCTGCTAGCAAATACGGATATTTAAATATTTTTATAACTGTAAACAGAATTGGATTCCTTGAACTTTCTATAGCCGTGTGTTTAAATAAACCTATAGGTGGCACAGATGTATATGAAATTCATCTATTACATGATCCAGTATTTACTATGTGGACCAAAATGGAAAAAACATCATCATCAAATAGGACTCACATAAAAACTAAACCTTTGTTTTTCCTCCTGAATAAATATGTCAGGTTTCTAAATCTCTATAATTTCTAAAATATATAGCTTGGATACCTCATGCATTATTTGTAGTTTATTTTCCTTAAAACATAAGGTATAAGTAAAACAAAGCAATAAGTTGGCAGCCACACTATGACAGGTGGGTATGTAGGAGCCACCAAGCAAGGGCAACCGGTGTGGTGCACACCTGGATATCAAATCCAGAAACACCTTACCAAGTACTCTGTTGCTATTACCTATTCCTCATCTATTTTTGAAATTGCTAACCTTTACCCCAAATTCAGATTTCTATGAAACAAAGAGATTCCTCATAACTGGAGACATTTCTCACGACTTTTAAATATCCTTCTCTATATTATAAAACATGTAACTTAAATTGATAAAAAGTTATTTAATCCTTCATTTCCTATCATTGTGACCCAAGAACACAAAAGCAAGTATCTATTTTAATGCTACATGAGGCAAACTGAGTTCCTTAAGAAAATCTCATAATATAAAGTTGAGAAGTGAAAGATGCTTTGACAAAGGTGTACCTGTTGGTACTTAAGTTAATCTGTTTCAGCTCTTACGTAGGTGTCCTTCATATTTAATTCTTGAAAACTCACTTTAGCATCATCTTATTTGTAGTTAAAGAAAACTGTCCCACTATATACGAAAACCAGTTGCACCTCACAATTTCCTGTCTTTAGTAGGTATCAAATAATATACTCTTTAATTATACTCAAAACTAACCAAAGTCCCCTGTAAAAGTCTGGAAGACAGATTTTATTTTGATTAGCCAGAGGCTATTGCTAAGAGAGGATCCTATTACATTTTTGGCAACCTGGTATATAATGTAAAGCATCCAGGAAAGAACTTTGACAGTTATGATATTACCAGAATGATCAGCAACAGTTTTACTTAATATCTTGGAACTTTCAAACATTTATCACATTGAGGTAATAAACAAATTTTAAAGAATGCAAGCCATAAAAAGAAGATCTGATTTAAGAAACTATGAAAATATAATTTGAAACAAAAACCAGCCATACTAAAAGCTAAGTTAATTTTGTTTAATTATCAAGAAGTAAGTCACCTCGACATATATAATCATGGAACACCGAACTTACCCTACTATAAAACTCATCCTGCTTTACTGCAATTACTTGTTTAAATGTCTTCTTCCCTGATATAATAAATATAGAAAGCGTACACTCATTAGGCACTTACCATGTGCCATATTACCTATGTAACAGTTGTTAGCAATACTAGCAATATAGGCTTTAATGAGTTTTATATCTTCATTCCTTAGCCATCATGGGAACATGAAGAGGTAGATAGTAAGATTGTCTCATTTTACAGATAAACAGATACACAGGAGTTATATAACTTGCTATGCTCTCACAGACAGTAAAAGCCAGAACTGGACTCTCAAGCTCCAGCCATCTGGCTCCATGATCACCCATCTCCTTCCCCTCAGACGAACATCCTGAGAGCCTTGCGTTCCCCTACTGGCTGCTTTCAGTGCTGAGTGAATTTGACCAGTAGGCAGGGCATGGAAAGGACTCAGGAAAGAGATGGCAAGGAGTAGTGAATGTCTCCAACAACTAGAGGATTATGCTGGCTCCTCTCCATCTCTCCCCCTTATCTCTTCTTTCCAATGGTTCCCAGTTTTCCTGAATTAATACCATAATTATAACCTAAAATTATATTCCCTAAAGAAACACATTATTTCTCCACTGACTTTGCATCTTATGAGTGTCTTATAAAAACAGTTCCTCCTCTATCTTCTTCTAGGTCTGCACCAAATAAGATAATAGCCCCCACCCTCATCCTACCCTTCCCTCCCCTCACCTCCCCTGGACTTTGTACTATTCTCAAGAATTTCTAAATGTTCTTCTAGAATTGCAAAATGCTGGCAACCCCAGGTAGATACTAATCTTAAAATCTTAAATAATAAGTTGAGAGGAAAGTAAATATACACATGAAGTAATTTTGAGCTATTCCCTGTTTCTAAAATTTAGTATTTATAATATCCAGAGAAGAAAATCATTTTAAAATCTTAATATAATAAACAAGTATCACCTATAGGTATCACTCAAGGCTGTCCAACAGAACTTGCTGTGAAGTTGAAATGTTCCATAGTTACTTGTGCAATGTGGGTGTTAGCACTTGAACTATGACTAGTGTGCTTGGGAAACCGAATTTTTAACTTTATGTCATGTGGATTATTTCAAATTGAAATACATGTGGCTACTAGCTTTCCTGTTGGAGAACACAGCCTAGCTTTATATCACACTCTCTGTAATTTTCTTTTATAGCCCAGAAAAATTCACTAATACAGTTTGGCAAATTGCCCTGAGTGGGAACATTTTAAAATCTAATAGACAGATGTATAACCAAAGAGGCAGCTTAATTATCAACAAGCTGACATCTATTATTAAATGGAAGGCATAGTGAAAAGTGCAAAATCTCATTTATTTTTAACTATATATTTCCCACAGCAGATGCAACCATGCAATAGTAACAGTGTGCTTCATTTTTCTCCTCTGAGTATCAGGAATAAGAGAAGACACTGAGGGAGGAAAGGAGTTAAGGAAAAAGATGTCTGGAGAGAAGATATAAAGAAACACTCCAAAGAAAGACCCTAAAATAATGACATGCTGAAATATTTAAAATACACTATATTAAGAGGACATTTTTAAAAATCTACATATATTTAATGCTTTAAAAAATCTACATATATTCAGTGCATATGTATGTGTCCCTAAGCATTTGTTTTCTATAGTACAGTGACAGTGAGAAAAGGTCAGTTAAAATAAATGATTTCTATATAGAACCAGTTCTTATAAGAAATCTATAGTTACCTTCATTTATATAGCTACTAAAAATATTACTTTAAGTAAGGCAATTTGGTGCCAACAATCTAATTTTAGTTACACACAGAACTTTCTCAAATGAAGCTTCCATAATCAGAGTATGAACAGAACTTAGAAACTAGACCCAATACAATCATTTGTACTAAACCTCTCAAAGATGTATAGAGGTATTTACATTGAAAAACTCCACCACAGTTTTCTAAATTATTTTATATTAAATAAACCAAAGCTATAATCCTTTTTCTTGTTTCCAAGTATAAAAAGCAGTGTGAATAACTGCACAGTAATTTGAATCTCTACTATGTTAATCAGTAGTAACCAATCTGGAATTAACACTCGTTATTTTCTTTACCACTAGATTTTTCACTCAATATTATATTGATATATGTACATTGCCACATGTAGAACTAGTTGATTCATTTTCATCGTTGAATAACACAATAATGAACAGTATTTGCATATCCACACTTTGATCTAAAGACAATACAGTTGTTTTTACTTTGTTGCTATTGAACATTCTTTTACAAGACTCTTCCTGCACCGGGACAGATATGTACAGGAGTGCAAAGTGCTTCCTTTTTCCCCATACCTTTGCCAACACTTGGTGCTATCAGACTGTCTGGCAAATGGCTATGACATGGAACCGTACAATGTATTTACCATAAATCCTCTCCAGTCTAGGACTTGGCTTTTCGTAATAGTTTGTGAGGGAGGGCAAGTTTGCTGCTCCCCAGCATCCTCCTCCTCTCCACAATAATTGAATCACAGCTGGGATGTGGCTGCTTAGTCAAGGGATACATGTCCTATAATGAACAATCTTTTGCCCTCTTCTTGCAGCTGGGTTAGTGCTTGGAATTAGCTGTTCAGCATGAAAGGTTAAGTGTAAGTTCCAATGCCATTTCCAGGCCTTTAAAAACAAACAAACAAACAAAAGAAAACAATATGCTTTCTCCATACTCTTTTCCTTCCACCATGCATCAGTCTGGCATCTCTCTCTAAAGGATTACTGAGTAGAAACATATTTGATGCACGCATCAAAATGTCACACTGTACCACATACACACAAGTAAAAACATGCTTAATAAATAAGAGGAGAATATTAGCTATCCTGATTTGGTCATTACACATTGTACACATATATTGAATTATGACACTGTAACCCATAAACTTGTGCATTTACAATAAAAATAAATTTTAAGAAACTTCCGTTGTACCTAAACCATTACATTGTTGTTGTTGTTGGTTTGTTTTTTTTTGGCGGGGGGCAGCTGTTTATCCCATCTTAAATAATATAGTGGCCCTGAGCAAACAGATGTTATTTTAAGTGCCCAAATATTTCTAGATTTTCTTTATGGTTGTACACTTCTTTTTTTGTTTTGTTTGCTGTACTGGGAATTGAAACCAGGGGTACTCTACCACTAAGCTCGCACAGTCCATTTTGGTGAGGGGAGGGACAGGGACTCGCTCAATTGCTGAGACTGGCCTCAAACTTGCGATCCTCCTACTCAGCCTCCTGAATAGCTAGAATGACAGGTATGCACAACTGCACCCAACTAGGTTTCATTTCTTAAAAAAAATTCCCTCTCCTAATATAAGAGGGTCTCCTGTGACTTCTTCCAAGTATTATAGTTTTAACTTGCATTTATGAAAGGCCCTAACTTTATTTTTTCCCAAAAAATAGCACATTTAATCTTTTCCCACTTATTATGTTATTGAAAACTCCCACATAGTTGGGCACCATGGTGTGTACCTCTAACACCAGCTACTCAGACGCTGAGGCAGGAGGATCACTTGAACCTAGGAGTTCAAGGCCGGCCTGGGCAATATAACAAGTCCCTGTTTCAAAAATAAAAATTCAACAAAATAAATAAAAATATATTAAAAATTAACTCCTATATACAAGGTATCTGGGCTCTCCATGCTGTTCACTTCTTTGTCTTTCTCTGAGCCAAAACCATTACTATATTTTTATGTACACTCTTATAATCTGGTAGACAAAGCTTGTTCAGCATATATTCTCTCACATGGCTTTCAGGATCAGTCTACCACCTACCCATATGTCATGGAAAATTGAGTTGTTGTGTCCTATCCAACTTTATAATCTCTGCATTCCAGGAAATTTTCCTTAAATCTATCTTCCAATTCTCTTTTTTTCTCTTAAACTGTTTCTAATCTCTGAGGAATCTATCCAGAGTTGTTTGTTTTTCTTTTTAATGACTATGGTTATTATACTTGTGGTCCACATATGGTTATTTTATGAATATTTTTGTTTCCTCTTCCTAGTAGTTTCTTCCTAATGATTGAGGCTTTCTTTTATGCCTTCCTATCATTTTAAAGATACGTGTTAAAGGGATGAGACTTCTATTACATAAAGCGCTTAGGTTTTAACCTTGCTACTTGCTATGCCTATAGATTGTGGCTGAGGGTAAACTGTTTTCTCAAATATTTTGTAAATGCAACCTTCATGGGGCTTTTTAAGAGTCATCCTGGGGTTGATGGTATATTCTTATAGAAAAATTTTGTATTTGCTTCTGATGAATGACCTTGAAATCTCACCAGCCACTTGCTAATTTTATAGCATAGGTCTCCTGGATGGGGTGGATCAAAAACCTCACATCCAAAGCTATGGACCAACCAGTCTAGGTCATAGATTCTGAAAGTAGACTATTTCTTGTTACCACCTAATCCCAAGAAGAAACAAAACAGCTTCTCTGTCATTTCCCTAACAGATAGTTGAAATTTTTCTTATCTTCCGAGATGAGAAAAGATAGCCATTTTATGTGTGTGTCAGTACCAACTTCCCATCTTTACTTACCTTAAATTACAGGGAAGCGAGCCCCAGCCCCAGCCCAATCCCTACAACACAGCTGCAACTGGAGCTTAAGAAGTTACCAGAACAGTATTCAATTTACCATTCATTTCTGAAACTAGAGGATTTCCCCTTTTTTCTTTCAAGTTTGGCAACACATGCAAAGGAATATTTGTCAGTACTAAGAAACTGCATGGGTGAGGCACTGGGTTGGATTCTCAGCACCACATAAAAATAAATAAAATAAAGGTCCATCAACAACTAAAAAAATATAATAAAATAAATTCCATGTATGAATACTGCTGTTTTGGCAAGAGCTATAGGGGAGTCAGTAACATTGCGGAGTAATAAATACACTTACTTTCAATTCAGATGACGCATAAACCTTGACTTTCTATTTACTAATAAATAGAAAATTACTAACCCCCCAAAAAATAAAAATTAAAGAATATTTGCAATTACCTAGAATTTCTAGGTACTTACTGTAGAACCTAAAGGTTGGATTAATTATTTAATGTAAAGTAACTCTCACCTCTAACAAGGCAATAGTCAGTTCACTTACACAATATGAAAGGAAACAGTCACTTTTTTAATATCAGGAAAAGAATTTAGGTTAATTTATATTGGAACTTTCAAGAGTTATGTTCAGTTGGCTTGGGTGATTCACTTTGGTGGGCATTTTTACTTGACCTTAATGCATTTTTTTTCTTTTAAAAGTGCTGGAAATGGAACACAAGGCATCACACCTACTAGGCAAGTGCTCTACTACTGAGCTATACTTCCAATGCATTTTTTTAAATTGAAAATATTTCATCTAATTGGGAATTACTTTTTCAAGTTATAACAGAGACTCTCATGCTTTTGCCCTTAGGCCTTCTGCATTACAGGCTTTGTGAGTGAACTTATGCCCCTAAGTACAGTTAAAAAGCAAATCTTTGCCAGGTGCAGTGGCACATGCCTATAATCCCAATAACTTGGGAGGCTGAGGCAGGAGGCCAGCCTCAGCAAATTAGGAAGACCCATCTCAAAATTTAAAAAACAAAGTTCCCAGAACAATATTCCAGATAAAAGTATGCAAGGCATATGTAGCAATATCTTAGTGATTCAATTAAAAAAAAAAAACTGAACTTGAATTATCCAACCCAAAAGTATAAAACCTGTTTTATTTTAAGACAACCCAAGACCTGTAAATACATATTTCACTCCTTTCATACTACAATGATCAGATATGCCATTTAAAAATAAATCTAAATTTTAATAAACACTGAAGAATTAGGAACTGTTAAATTTTGTATCAAGGCAGTAGTGGATGGTATTACAAATGAAATCATGGAACTTACGACAGTTTTCAACATACCATTAGTCATTAATTACATGTACACTTGT
This sequence comes from Geosciurus inauris, assembly GCA_004024805.1. NCBI lineage: Eukaryota > Metazoa > Chordata > Mammalia > Rodentia > Sciuridae > Geosciurus > Geosciurus inauris. The sequence continues at coordinate 91,636 of PVHX01003717.1, read as the reverse complement.
CTACAGTGTACATTTTGTTGTTGTTGTTTGTACCAGGGATTGAACCCAGGAGCGCTTAACCACTGAGCTACATTACCAACCCTTTTTATATTTTATTATTATTTTCTTGGCACCAGGGATTGAACTCATGGGTACTGGACCACTGAGCCACATCCCCAGCCTTATTTTGTGTTTTATTTAGAGTCAGGGTCTCACCAAGTTGCTTAGCACCTCACCATTGCTGAAGCTGGCTTTGAACTTGCGTTTCTCCTGTCTCAAGGCAGGGTCTCGCTAAGTTGTTTAGGGCCTCACTAAGTTGCTGAGGCTGGCTTTGAACTTGTGATCCTCCTGCCTCAGCCTCCCAAACTGCTAGGAATACAGGCCAGCAGCACTGCATTCACTATAGTGTACATTTTAACAAACATGCACTGAAATCACAGCTTTGAAATAAAATTGTTTAGGTACAAAAGAGAGAAAGAAATGACTTAGCTGGTGGCAAGTTGCATATCTAAGGCCTGTGGGGTAGGAGAGGTCGTGGATGGCTCCAACTGGTCCAGGATTTCCTGGAAATTGTATGCAAGTTGTTTACATGTTGTTTTCACATGAATCATCCAAAATGTAGATGGATGATTCATGTGAAAAGGCTTGGCCCTTATCCACTGAAAAAAATAACAAGGCATTAAAGAAGAGGAGGCACGTAACTCAATTTGTGCTTCATTCTACTTTCCTTGTGTAGATTGCAGGGAAGCGTAGGTGATGGGTAGACTGGAAACAGGAGCCCAGTTAAGAGGACATTGCCCTAGTGGGAATAAATTCCAAGGGAACTTGTCACTCCTCAGTGTAGTTTACTTCTGAGGTTCCTCCAGGTCTCCTTTGTTGTTTTCAGCAGCCAGATGGATTTGAGCAGCTTCCACCTCCTCTCAGTACTAGCCTGTTGCCTCTGAAATCGCTGTACTCTTCCCAGCTGCCATTTCCCTCAAGATGAGCATTTAGGCCCATTGTGTGTTTGGAATTTTACTGCTGTCCACATGGGGAAAAGGACCAGGATGAAGGGAAAGAATCACAAAGAACTTCTAACATTTTTCAGTTAAAAAATAATAGTGTCAAAATAGTTTACTGAGAGCCTTCAAGTCCAATATCTGAGTTTAATTCCCAATTACTGCCCCTTACTTGCTTTTAGGCAACTTATTAACCTTCTAACCCTTAGTTTCATTGTATTTAGAACAGATGACAACCGTACCTACTACATAGAGTCACTGTGAGAATTAAATAAAGTTGCCATTAAAAGAGCTTCATACTACCCCTGGAAACAGAAAATACCCAATAAATGGTAGTTTAAGTCCCAAATTTCCCTCCACTGGTATTCTATATATGTCAGATACAAGCAAGACCTAAAGATAAAAATCAAAGCAGAATTGGTACCATCTGTGCTCACAGAATATGCATTTCTGAGGTCACAACTAAATGCCACCCCCTTTGACAGTTCTGCACAGCAAAGGTACAAAAACAGAAACAAAAACAAAACAGAGGATCTGAACAAACCTGGCATGGATACAGAAAAGGCAGGAATATATTTTGACCACAATGATGAAAGTGGCAACTGATGAAAAGGGTAAAAGATAAAGTTGAGAAACACAGTGCAATGTCCAGACAGAATGAGGACTGTGATGTAAAATCTACATCTTTATTAACACATGCAAACAGAACCTGTCCTGAAGCAGCCTTCACTCTAGTGTCCTATTCCTAATGGAGATAAGAATGAAATCCTCACACGGGAAAAAGCATCACAGCTAGATGCAAAGATTCTTAGAAAAGTCACCATGGATTTCAGAGAACATAAAAGGGTAGCTACCATTGTTGTCTGCTATCAGTTCCCTTTAAGAGTTTAAAGACTCCTCGCCCATGGTCCCAAACTCTATTGGAATCAATGTGAAAACACATCATTTTGAGATGAGCTAGTATCTGGGTAGGGAATGTGGAGTGCATTCCAATGTGACTATACAAAAAATTTGTACTGGAAAAGAACCAGACTTCATTCACAATAGAAACACCCAGGAATCATAAATCGTCACTTCCTTATTTAAGTCTTTCAATGGCTTGCCACTGCACTGGAGATTAAGGGTATGTTTGTCAATGCACTGAGATATTCAAGCTAGCTTTGTGGCTCTGCATAACCTAGCCCCTATAGAATTCTATTTCAAATCATTCTACTCCAAGTTCCAACCACAAGAAGCTTGGGCTAGGTCCTCAAATCTACAAGGTTCCTTTCTCCCCTCAAGGTCTTTTCTCTGTATGCAATGTCCTTGATGGGGGGTGGGGGTGGCAGAGGTGTGTGTCCACACTTAATTTTGTGTCTCAGTTCCAATGTCATTTATACAAAGCAGCTCTCCCCCAAATTCCTACCTAGTCAAAATTAGTTCTCCCACCATTGGTTCTGATAGCTATACTTTTTGCTCATTACTCTTATCAGACTTTGTATTCTTACTACATTTATCTGCTGACACCTATTCCCATGGGTAATGAAATTCATAGATTAGGGAAAATCTATGAATTCGCAAATTAGGGACAGCGGCCCCTGGACTTCACCACTTTGTCCCTAGTTCATAACCCAAAGCTCAAAAACTATAATTATTATGAATGATGAAAAACATTCTTGCAATGTTGGGCAACTGGTGCCCTAGAATCACAGTATGAGAGGATGGTGAGTGATATTTTATTCTTCTTGCTCAAAAATTAATAACTAACACTCAAAGCTGAGGAAAAAGAATTAAATTGCACACTCCAAGGAAAATATACAAGAAATAAAAATATACACCTTTTTAGAACTTAAGAGATGGAGCCAGGCGTGGTCGCACAAGCCTGTAATCCCAGCACTTTGGGAGGCTGAGACAGGAGAATCGCAAGTGCAAAGCCAGCCTCAGCAACAGCGAGGCGCTAAGCAACTCAGTGAGAGACCCTGTGTCTAAATAAACACAAAATAGGGCTGGGGGATGTGGCTCAGTGGTTGAGTGCCCCTGAGTTCAACTCTGGTACCAAAAAAAAAAAGAAAGAACTTAAGAGATGGATGAAATGTAGCCACCCACTATCTTTCTCCATCATCTTATCTGCCACTTTCCAGAGTGTGTGTGAGAGAGAACGCATGGGGGGAGATAATGAAAGAAAACTACCTTACTGAAATAGGAAAGAAGAGTGAGAATGTGGGTAGAAATAAAGGAGACAAAAGATCCTCTCCAGCTCCTACACACAGGCAGCACACTGGCTAGTTGGGCTTTAGTTCCTGTCTAATCAAGAGAAGAGAAATGAGGAGAGAGAGCAGAATTTTAAAAAGGGACCAATCACAGCAGACTATTGTTTGGCCCACAAATGATGCAGGAGTATCCCAGGAGACACATGGGCCCCACTGAACGCAGCTATGCTTAAACCACTTCGTTGAGGACCCAGCCAACAGCACTGCAAAAGGCTCTGGGTTGCACCAACTGTGCACTCTCCAAGAGACATAGCACTTGGGCACTTGCCAGTCAGTGATGGATACCAGTCAGGATGCCAGTCAGTGCTAGCTTGAGGAGAAACAATAATGTGGCTAATTAAGGAAGAAATACTATCCTGTTTCCTTTTTATTTTCTCAGTCTCCCAGTCAACACACTAGAAAAGTGGATCTCCTTTCAGAGTAAAAAAGTCCATCTCCCATTGGTGTTGGGGAAGTGTGAGATAAAAGAACAACACACTGGGCCCCATCTCTGTCAATTCCCCGCTCCTGACTGCCACCAGGGAAAGGAAAAGGTTGAAATTTAAGTCAGATGCAAAGACAAAGGAGTATTAAACTGGTCTTGTAATTACTGAAAATGCCTTAGAAGCTATAGATTTTGCCAGAAATTTTGTTAAAGGAGGGAAAAAATTAGTTTCAACATAACACATTTCGGTGTAGTGATTGAAGAAAATTTAAATTGTCTCTTAATTGAATTGAGCTGCTCAATTTATTGGCAAGAATGGTACAGACCAATAGTTCTCAAACCTTTTTGGACTCCTAACCCCTTAACCCCCTTAAAATTTACTTAGAACTCATAGTCCTTATGTGAATTTTATATATTGATAATTCTAGTATTAAAATTAAAACCAAGAAATATTTAGATTAATCCATTCAAAATAAAAATGTTAACATGTTTATTAAAAAAACGCATTCTCCAAAATAAAAATTTCCGAAGAGAGGCACTGTTGCACAGATTTGCAAATATCTTTCGTTTTTGGCTGAAAAGAAAAGAACTAAATTTTCCTATCTGCTTCTGCATCTAATTTGTTGGTGTATATTGCTTGTGTTGAGTACCTGGAGAAAAGCAGTCCTCACACAGATTTGCAGTTGGAAAAGACAGACACATTTTAGTCGCCTTTTAAGCTAATTGGGAATATTCATTGATACTTGTGGTTTAGATATGAGGTGTCTCCCAAAAGCTCATGTGTGAGACAATGAAAGAATGGTTAGAGGTGAAATGATTGGGTTTTAAAAGTCTTAACCTAATCAGTGCATTAATCTCCTGATAGGGATTAATTGAATTGTAACTGTTTGCAGGTAGGAGGTGGCTGGAGGAGATGGGTCTCTGGGGATGTGCCTTTGGGGTATATATTTTGTGAGGTGAGCTTTGTCTCTGTTTCCTGGTGGCCACATCCTGAGCTACACTCCTTCACCACACTCTTCTGCCTTGATGTTCTGCCTCACCTCAGGCCTTCAGCAATGGAATTGGCCACCTCTGAAACTGTGAGCCCCTAATAAACTTTTCCTCCTCTGTCAGGTCTTTTGGTCACAGCAGCAAAAAAAGCTAACTAAAACAACACTACACTGAAATTGTAGAGGTGGTGATTTCTCAGAGGGAGAACACAATGTGAACTCTGCAGCTTTACCAGTGAACCCTCCACAGCCCATGACAGTACCATCATCAGTGTCTGCGTTCCCTATGGCTCTTACCCATGCATGGTTTTGTGGTATCATGTACTGGTCCATCTGGAAAATATTACTTCACTGAGTTATGCAGACTTTCAAATGTTCACCCATTTCCTGGTACAACAAAAATCACGTTTGTTAAACTACCACCAATCTCATTAAAAACAAACAAACAAATAAAAAAAAACCACTGGGAAATGGCAACCTCATGGTACAGCAGAGACAAGTTTTTCAAAATTCTAATATTTGCATGAAAGCTAGTACTTTATCATTGACAATATTTTGTTGTTGTCATTGAAATAACACTCACTTGGATGATTTGGGGGAAAAAAATGTCTTCCAAACACCAGTCAATCTGCATAAACTACCTTAGAAATCCAGTTTGTAAAGGTCTCTTATGAAAAAAGCAGGCAGTCCAGTTCACAAATCACAAAATCCCACAGGATCATTTTTGGGGGGAGGCAAGCAGAAAGCTGGTTTGAGACAAAGACATGTACTCAATGATTGAGGTTAATGCAACTAACAATTTTTACTGCTTCATTGACACTTTCATAATTAAATTAAAACTAGTGTGTGTGTGTGTGTGTGTGTGTGTGTGTGTGTGTGTGTTTTAATGTGAGAGCATGGTGGTAAAGATACACAAGGACCCATGCTACACATGTCCTTAAATGGTCCTTAACTAGTGCCATTTGGTGTCCTGGCCTCAATTTCTGTGACGGTACCAGCAGTACCACCCATTGGTGCTTCTGCCCAACAATGCAAATATCAACTCAGTGAAAGAAACAAACTGTATCCCAGCTCTGACGCTGCAGAACCCCTGAAATAGTCCGAGACCCTCAGAAGTCCACAAATTGCACTTTGAGAACCACCGCTACATATGAACTCTGAACGTGTTAGTGTAAAACTTCTTCGCTGCACAACTCCGTGACTGACGTCTGACTTTAGGACAGGAATATTTTCTATCTGATGCACACTGTCTTCGGAACCTGGCATTTTACCTAAAGCCATAGGTCCAGGTTAGCGATGTGCATTACTGTCTGAACCAAGTGGCACTTTTCCATAAAACACCACGATTCTGAGATCTGTAAAATGGTGACAAGAAGTTTTTAGGAAGACTAGCATAATTTTAATGAATTCACTCACACAGAGTCACAGATCGGGTTTTAGCATTTCATGAAACTTAAGTTTGCTCTGTCCCTTAATGCTTCATTATTCACTTTTTTCCCCAAAGTTCTGCCTTCGATGTCTTTCATTCTGACTTACTGCTGCTATAGCGAGGTCATTTAAGCTTAAGCAATTTATGACAGTGTCCCAGATCGAGTACTTCTGGCACCAGCCCAGGACTGCTTTTATCATCTTCTCTTATTTATTGCACCTCTTCAAAACTGTCCCTTCTTTCACACATCAACATGTGTTTTTCAATTGTATTTTAACTTTCATACATTTTTATGCTCCAAAATGCTGTTCTATTTTTCTGCTTTGTATAACATAAAATGTCATCTGTTTGCACTGTTGCCATCACGGACAATTGGGATATTTTAATGCACTCAGAGGGATGTGTGTGTGTGTGTGTGTGTGCGCGTGCGCGTGTGCATATGTGAATGTGTGTAGTAGCAGTAGTAGTAGCAGTATTATATCCTAAAAACCAGTACTGCCCTTCCTCCACTCTAAGTCTTATATGAAACACAGCTACCATTCCTCTTATTCCTGGCAGTTACTTAAAATGTTTATCTTCCTATGAAAAATATTTTTCACTGTGAATTCAATTTTTTAATAGAAAATCAAAGCTGCTATTATACATGCAGCTCTGCAGGCATGAGTAATCAAATATTCCTCTCAGCCAGAAAGAGAAAATCTTATAATATTTTATATATAGGAAGATGGTCCCTAGGTGGACAGATGAAATTCAGAATCAAACTAATCATTTTAATCTTGTACCAAAACAAATTTTCCTATCACCTGAAAGCCTACACATGCTAGGCTTCAAAAATCTAAGTTAAAAGTATGTGCAATTTAGTTCTAGTAAAAAATAAAACCTCAATTTTCTAAGAATATTATTTCCCAAATTTTATTCTATCTATTAAGTCCTTAGATTCATATGAGTACATATGTTAAAATTCATTTATAGAAATGAAATTGTAAAATTGCTACTATGTCCTTCTACTGGCTTTCAAACAATCTCATGATGCATACCAAAAGATTCATACATTTGATTATTTTCAAATGACAGAAGGCTAATACATATTGTTAATATAGTTTAGCAGCCCAGAAAACCAAACCACAATTCACAAAACAAGTGAATTCAACCTTTGGGACTGAATCTATCAAATCCTGAAATCAAGCTGACATTTCCTCACAGATCAATTAAAATAAAGCAGAGTTTAATACAAAAAGCTACAAGAAACAAGCTCTGGACACAGGGATGCAAAGATAACTCTCTGAAGGAGCACAGCAACTTTTCCATCAAATTAATATTCTATGTGTGAAAATATTAATAATTCCACCAAAGGCAAGAAAAGTTACCTTGAAAACATAGAACAAGGTTCTCCAGTTTCCAAATGGTAAACTGAACTCACAAATTTATTACCCATACCTACTTAGAATCCCACTGAAATGACTAATTTAAAAAAAAAAAATTAAATGACTTTTTTAAAAAAATGCATAACAAATAGCAAGAAATGCCATTGAAAGGCCAGGAAATAGTGGAATACTTCTAAAAATATGAAGATAAGGTTGTAGGAAAATCTGAATCCACCTGAATCACTATATTCAAAGTCTGTTCTCACTGCTTAGAAAGTGGACAAGTTATCAGAGATGCAAAAATTACAAAGTCCAGAAAAGCAGAGGTTCAAAAAGAGAGTGGGGGGAGGATATCAACTCAGCATCCAACCACAAACCCACTAAGTGCTGTGGTTAGCTGCCTCTGAAATGGCTGTCAAGGAGTCTCCCCGACTAGTACTCATTCCCGGGGGGAATCAGTCCCCCTGTGCAGGTGGGATCTGGTGACTTGATTCTAATGAATTGAAAGTGATTCAATTCATCTCAGAAGTGATGTGATGTCCCTTCTGAGACAAAGTTATAAAAGGCTGACTTCAGTCTTGCATACACCTGCATAATTCTCCCTCTCCATCCTTCTATCCGGTCTGACTTGTGGCACCATCCTCACGTCTTTTCCTCAGTGTGACCCCCCTGCTTCCTCATTATAAGGGTCTTGTGATTACACTGGACTCACCTGGATACTCCAGCATAATCTCCCAATTTCAAGATTCTGAATTTGATCACATCTGCAAAGTCCCTTCTGCCACGTAAAGGTTCTAGGGACAAAGCCAGACATCTTCACAGTTAGGGGAAGGCACCGTCTTGTCCACCACACTCACCTTCCAATTCTCCTGTGATCCGCTCCCCTCTTTCCTGTCAGAACACACCCCTTACACTGCTTCCCTCCCATTCGCTGCACTCTGATCATATCAGGATTTTCCATATCTTACATCTACCAAAGATTTTTGCCCAACTTAGGGACTACCTGTTCCTCCTGTCCCAAAAGCTCTGCCTCCACCAAATGGCTGGCTCCTTGTTATTAGGTCTCAATTAAAATGCCACCTCTTGAGAGAGGTCTTCTATGATCTGAATTACTGTTTTTCACATCACCATCTTCTGTTACTTTGATAGTATTTATGGTGTAGAAGTTGTCTTGCTTTATTTTATTTATTTATTTTTGGTACTGGGGATTGAACTCAGGGGCACTCGACCACTGAGCCACGTCACCAGCCTTATTTTGTATTTTATTTAGAGACAGGGTCTCACCAAGCTGCTTAGTGCCTTGCTTTTGCTGAGGCTGGTTTTGAACTCACAGTCCTCCTCTCAGCCTCCTGAGCTGCTGGGATTACAGGTGTGTGCCACTGTGCCTGACATTGGTTTTATGTTGTCACTTCTTTAATACAAGTTCTCAATACAAGTCCTGTGAGAACTTGGTATCGTCATGTTCATCCCTACATGTTTAAGGTCTAGAATACTGCGGGAGATTTAGCATGTACTCAAACACTTGTCAAATAAATCAGGTGGAATAAAACATACTTGGAGTTTGATTGCTTATAGTGAGAGGAGGACATGTCTAGGTCAAGTCCTTTGCTTCCAGGAGAACTAGAGCAATGGTGCTGTCCCACCGTTTACTGAAATACAGAGTTCTGAAGGACAAAGACCAAAACTTAAAAGGGAGGGCCAAGACTTAATTTTTAGGTGCATTTAGTATAAGGTCCTGTGAGACATTCAAGTGGAGAAGTGAATACGCCATTGATTATGTAAGGCCTGACTTTGAAAAGAAAAACCAAAACTGAAGGTAGAGATCTGAAAAGTCAGGAAATGCAAATGGTAACTTGAAATGAGCCAAAGTGAATAACACTTTCCAGGAGAAAATACTGTGCACAGCTGGAGAAGTAGGGCTGTATCTTCAGCTTATCTGAGCTCAGTGGACCTCCAACAGTAAAGGCTCGGTAAAAGAGGAGACTGTAAGAGACACTAAAGTCGGGGCAGAAACACCCTAGTATCTCAGAATTCTAGGGAAGAGTAATTTTAAGAATATTTTTAAAGAGACAAAATAAAAATATTCCAGAACTGAACTAGTATATTCTCATATACACAGCTAACTTTTCACTCTTAGACTTTACTTGATGGGAACTGGTGAGTGGGGGTGCTACAAGCATAGATACCTAAAGCAGGAAGGCAGTCACCTTGCAATTATAGGCTTCCATTAAAACTTGGTATGTGCGTGGGAGGGTGGAGAACAGAGTAACAAATGGCTCAATACAAAAATAGCATTCTAAAATGCCCTTGGCCTACCTGACAATTCTTCTCCCTCCCACTGATACCTATGGCTTTGAATAACACAGATATCTGATTTTTCTCAGCTCCAGAGACTAGGATAAAAATATGCCAGGGACAATACTGAGCATGTGGTAGCTCAGTAATGGTACTATAAACACACCTGTATCCAAACCCCAAAACCTGAGAATACGTTATCTTACATGGAAAAGAGACTCTGCAAATGTCCCTTTAAAATAAAGCCATATCTTTATAAATAAAAGACACTAAGATGAGAAAATTATCCTGAATTATCCAGGTGGACCCAATGTAATTACAAGGGTCCATAAAACAGAATCCTTGATAACAGGGAGGTTATACAGAGGAAGGTTTTGTGACAATGGAAACAGAGGGAGAAGAAAACAAGGTGACGCAGGGGCCAGCCAAGGAAGGGGGACAGCTCTAGAAACTGAGTCAGACCACGATTTTCCTTAGCGGGTCCAGAAAGAACAATCCCTGTCAATCCCTTTCAGCCATTTGCTCCAGAAAGCCACCATCCAACATGCCAGAGGAAACACTGACAAAACCAACCTCCTACGCCTGTCAGACTAGATCCTCCTTTCACAAAACAATAATCACCAAAGGAGGAAAATCAAAAGAGGTTGAATGAGAAGAAATATAATTGAAAGAAATGATCCCCAGTGGATCACATGTAAAAACAGCTTCATTTTAAGGTACGTGGACAAGATGGCTTTAGCCTCAAATGTTTTAAAGGCAGCCATCATCAATTAATCACATCAAACACACACACACACACATTGGTACAACATCTTCCAAAATCATTTGGATAAGTGCTGACTCCTGCCAGACTAGACTAATCAGAATAAAAGAAAATTTGGGATTTAGTTTCCCACATAGTCCTGAAGGTACTTATTTTTCAAGCACCAAAAAAATCTAAATCCTGATGTATCTTAACTATATAACATCTTTAATAATATTATATAATGTTAGCATCATTTCTTTTTTATCTTATTAATATGTCACTGGATACATAAAAGAACATACAGCATTTATAAAAGCACATAAACATTTTCCTAAAATGTTAATACAGCATGTTTAATTAGGAATCTCCAGGCTTTACCACTGAAGCAAACCTATCTACCACCCTGTCCTTTCTCCTCCACCCCTCATGCTCTCCACTCAAATGTAACCATTACCCAGATTATTTTTGTATCTTTTCATTTAAAAAGCTGGTTTTATAAACTATAAAACTGTGACTGTGTTTAACAATATGTTATTCAGCTTTTTTGAGCTTTATAAAAGGTATCCAACTATAAGTAGTTTTCTGGGGTTTTCCCCCACCACCACCCCCAAATGTGTTTTGAAGATTTTGTTTCATGTCCTATAAATCATTTGTTTTTCACTAGTGCGTAATATTTAATTGTGCAGAAAAAAAACACAATTTATCTGCTTTTCTTTCAATGACTATCTGAATTATTCCCATTTAGTGCTGTGAAGAGCTCTGACACTAGAACATTCTTAGAAAAGTTTCCTGATACACATATGTAAGAGACCCTCTGATTATACTATAAGTGTCAGATCATGGGGAACAAGTGTTTTTAACATGGTTAATCTCAAATTGTTTTTTAGAATGGTATTATCTATTTATACCCCATACAAGCAAAATGTAAAAGTTGTTCCACATACCAATCCTAAGTATTAACAGATTTTTAAAATTTTGGCAATTTAGGGTTTCAAATGAGTAGCTACTGTCATATTTGAATCTTGTACTTAATGATGAGATTACAGTTCCTATGTCTACTGGTCTAACATGCATCTGATATTTTTACCCATTTTCTTGCTCTTTTGTAGGTAGGTAGTGTTCTTTTGACAGAGCCTTTACCAATTATATGTCTTAAAATTATCTCCCAATTTATGGTTTTTCTTCTCATTTATGGGACACTTTGATGCATTTAAGTTCTTAGTTTTTTTAAAACATATTTTTAGTTGTAGATGGACACAATATCTTTATTTATTTATATGGTGCTGAGAATCAAACCCAGTGCCTCAGACATGCTAGGCAAGTGCTCTACCACCAAGCCACAATCCCAGCCCAAGTTCGTAGTTTTAACATAATAAAATTTTCACACTTCTTTTGTGGGGGCAGATAGAAAGATAGTCTTTCATTTTACCATTGAAGAGTTTTCAAGTTCTGCTTTTGAAATTTACATCTATAACCCATCTAAAATTGATCTGTTTATGATGTGAAGTAGGCTTCCAACTCCATCATTTTTATATGGATAAACCATCTCTTCAGCATCCTTCTTTGCCCACTGTCCTGCCTCAGTTCCAGGCACTGGCAGGTCTGTAAGTAGGAGCTCGTTTGCTCCTCTGTCCCACTTGCCTACTCTGTGCTGATACTACGCCATCTTCATTACCTAGACTTTATGATGACCTTGCTATCCAGGAGGAACAGCATCCCTCACACCATCAGTGCCTGCCAGCTCTTAGTGGTGCTCTGCTGGTCTTTATAAGCCACAGAACACTTTGGAGAGAAGAGGCATCTTTATAATACTAAGCCTTCCTGTCCACAAATAGGGCTTCTCTCTCCACTTATTTGTGCTTCCAATAAGTTTCGCCATGTTCTGTGTATAAATTTTGAACATTTTTGTTACATTTATGTTTAGGTAACTTATGGTTTATACTTCTATTGCAAACAGGGTTTTTTTTTTTAAACAAGCATTTTTATTTCATTTTCTATTGGGTACTATGATCTAAACATGTAACTGATTTTTGTATAAAGACATTGTGGTTAGTCACCAGTGCTGAGCTCTCTGTAACTTGTCTGTAGTTCTTTTTGGGGTTTCCAGTGTAGAGACAACCGTATCACCTGTGAATGATGCCAGTTTGTCTTCTTTTTCAGTCCCTGTACTCCTCCCTTTTGTCTTACAATGATGATTGAGATCTTCATTACAAGATTTTAAAGAGGTGGTGATAGAAAGCATTTTTTTTAAAGGTGGCGATAGAAAGAGACCAGAGTCCCACAATCCCCTTCAAGGACACACCCTTAGTGACCTAAGACCTCCCACCAGCCGAACCTCTTGTTTCCCCACCTCCCAATAGGGCCAAGGGGACCAGCCTTTCAACACATGGGCCTTTGGTGGACACTTACTCAAACACAGTAGTGTATTCCTTTGCTAATACTTTTACTTCTACTTTCATAAGTTAAGATTGGGCTACAATTTTCCTTACACTGATACTTCTGGTTCTGGTATCAAGTCCCATGGAATGAGAGAAGCACACTCTCTTTATATTCTGGAAGTGATTATTGTTTGTTTTGCTTTGTTTTTTTAACTTCTTAAGCTGAATGCTTAGCTCATTGCTTTTGTCCTTTTTTCTATATAACTAAATTTTGTTTGAACAACTTATCCGTAGGGTTTTAAACTCAAAAATTTAGTCACTTTCGTAGTTATCATGACTTTTTTTGCAATTACTTTTTTATTAATTGCCTGGTTTTTAGTGTTTTCCTTGCTCCCTCGCAATGATTGGAAACTTACGCAATCACGCAAAGCATCAGCTTGAATTTGTCCATGTATATTAACTGAAGGTCTAAAAGGTAAACATTATCTTCATCCCCCCACAAACACTACATGGTTTGTACAACACTTTAATTCACTTCCCTCCCAACTCCCATGCTATTGTATCCAAATGTGGTGCTCAATATATTCTAGTCCTACCTCTGTTTATATACATACACACACACACACACACACACACAAAGATACATTTTAAAATTCCATTTGCAGCTGGGAGCAGTGGCATACACCTATAATCCCAGCAGCTCAGGAGGCTGAAGCAGAAGGATCATAAGTTCAAAGCCAGTCTCAGCAACTTAGTGAGGCCCTAAGGAACTTGCCAAGACCCTGTCTCAAAATAAAAAATAAAAAGAACTAGGGATGTGGATCAGTGGTTAAGTGCCTCTAACTTCAATCCCTGGTACCAAAAAAAAAAAAAAAATTATTTGCAGTATGCTGTACTTCATGAATCTGAAGAGAAGTCTTTGACTCCTTGTCGTTTCTGAAAAACTTGCAGCCATTCACTCTCAAAATCACCTCTTCTCTGTGCTCTGTATCATTATTTTCTGGTTCTCCAGCTGAACTATGTTAGACCTTGACTCTAACTTTTCTACTTCTTCGCATTTCTTTCATATTATTTATCACTCTTTATTATTACACAATTTCATGCAATATATAATAAAATATGCAATTATAGATATGTTTGTTTTCTTGCTATTTTCTTTAGATACAAAAGTTCACTAGTTCTCTTAAGGTGCAACTTATGTGTAATTTGAGCCATTAAATCCATTCAGTTTCTTATTTCAACAATTACATTCTTGGAAGTCACATTTTCCACCATACATGCTTGTTCATTCTCAATAACCTCTAACTAGAGCTCATTTTTGTGACAACATCCTTTATATCTTTATTCATTTTCTCCCTTTTAGTTTTAGATTCAGGTAACACGCTTAGACTGGTTTTTCTCACAAAATAGTTTAACAGTTATATAATAACAACCCACATGCTCCGAGTTACTAAATGTTTGATTTATACAACCTCAGCATTCCACAATGGTTCCAAAAAGTAAATTACAAACATTTTGAAAATGTTATATGTATACAAATAATATAAATTAAGAAAAATGTACTAGATGTTAAGTAACATGCCCTGTTGGCATCAAGGATGCAAGAAGAGATTTAAGACAAATTTGGTACCTTTTTTCTTGATGTTCATAATATCCTGGGTAAAGGGACTGACAATAAGCAACTGATTACAACTATTTCAGCTGTTCAAACTTCTTTTTAACTTATTTTCTCAAAGAAAGAAAAAAAAGATGTCTTAAGCAAAAAAAAAAAATGAAAATTAATGAAAACCAGAAGCTTAAAGGAAAATTTCGTATATGCCACTTCTATGTCCCTTTTTATTTTTAACCTCAGAATTTCATGCTGTGGGTAAAGTCTATTTTCCTTATGGTTTTTAATTTTAATAGCTGAAGAAAAAATTGCTAGTTAGACTTGGTGGCGATATGTAAAGGAGGCCAAAATTTTTAAAAGTAAAAACATGTTATCTCATTGGAAAAAGAAACTATTTTATCTGGATCTTCTCTGTGCATATACTGAATCACTTTTTCTGACTTATTTTTCATTGAGACAGGATATTTGTATTTATTAATGAGATACAGCAGAATAATTCAAGACATAGATACAAAGATCAAATCAGGATACAAACATGTCCATCTCCTCAAAAATTCATCATTTCTATGTGACAGGTGTGGTGTTAGAAGTTTATGCTTGAGACCAGACTTTTTAAGCATACCAGTATTTTAAACTTGGCAGGCAAAGTAAGTGTTTTGTGGAATCCTTGAATAAACAAATCATTTGTAACACAGCCACATCTTCTGAATAAATCTGGATTATGACATCAAATGCTTACACAGCCCATCTACTGTTTTAGTCTTTGTATAGTCTCTATATAGGAGACTTTCTATAGTTTTGTTATGTCTTTCCTTTCTAGCAGCTTATCTTATTTTTTTCTTCTCTCTCTCTCTCTTTTTTTTTTTTTTTTGCTCATGTCATGATCATGTTCCAAAGAGAGAGCCTTGTGGGAAGAGAAGGCAGGGGAGGGTAGCTGGTCTCTCTCTATTCTAGATGGTGAGCTGTTCCCTGGATGCAGTCAATAATTTTGCCAAAATGGCAGTCATCACTATCCCAGCAATCACAGAGCATGTGCTAAAGTCTTTGCAAATCTTACAAACTGCCAGATCTCAGATGATGCAATGTACTTTCATTGGCCTACAGAGAGGATGATGTCACAGACTTTGGCAACATGTTTTCATGAAGTTGCAAGATACCAAATCAAATTGTCTTATGAATCTCAGGAGTACATTTACCAAAATGCAAGTTAGAACCTCAACATATTATCAATTTTTTAAATTGAGTAGAAATAAAAATATCACTGGGTAAAATCTGTGATTTAGAAAGAAGTACTGTTGGAATTATACCAAAAGAACTTCACAAAAGTTAGACGCAATTCAATCCTAGTCAGGCTTCTCTCAGTGCTGATTTATACAGGAGAGCCAAACAGCTCCATGCAGCACATACAGAAGACTTATTTCATTCTAGACACTTGCTCTGCCCTAGACATGCATGTATTATGTTTCTACTTCTGCCAAAGCAGCTACTGTGGATGTATCGAGATTTTTACTACACTAACCCAGACTATGTGGGTATAAAAAATATTTACCAATGAATAGCAGCAGAACGTTCATTTTCTAACTAAAATGAAATGATACTTTTCATCAAGTTCCCAAGAACAGCTATAAATCTAATAATATTAAGGAATTTAATATTCAAAAAATACTTTCTCAGCTATAAAAAATTACAGCAATTATACTATTGATTGCTTCTTATGTATCTTATTAGACATTTGCCAAAAAATCAGTCAGACTAGCAATAAATTAGTCTTACTTTCAACTTTTTCTTTTAATCACTGTCAAGTTTAATACTTTATTCAAATAATTATTTATTTTGTTGAATGAATGAATGAATATGGCATTTTCTAATTGCTAATAATAATTATCACACCAACAAACACTGGGTGCTTAAGATGGTCAGACTGTTCTAGGTACTCCATATGGGTTAACCTTTTTAATCTTTTCAACAATGCTATGATTTCCATACCATGGATTGCCTACATATTATCTGTTTGGTTAGGATGAAGTAAAATAGTCAAGTAATTTTTTAAAAAATAAAACACAAGCCAAGAGAGGGCAAGATGGTGGCAGAAGCTCCTTTCCAAAAAGTGAGGAGGGCCATCAGATGGGAGAAACTACTGAAAGTAAAACTAAAGTAATGCAGGAACACTGGAGGCATAGGAGAGTGTTCAGAGTCAATAGGTGAGTAGTAATGAAAAAATACATGAGAATGATATTGGCCAAATTACATGCCTATGTTGTGTGCAGGTACAAATATGTAACGATGAATCCCACCATTATGTGTAAATATAATGCACCAGTAAAAATATGGAAAAAAGAAGTCAATCTCAGGTGAAAACTGAGCAAGAATAAATACTACGACATAGATTTTTTAAAAAGACTACATGGGCAAAGAGACATAGAGATTCATTATTATAATACTTATTCAACAATGTACTAGAGGTCCTTGACTAAACAATAAGGCAAAAACAGACAGACAAATACAGAGTAATGATTCTAAGAAACAAATTGCCACTAATTATGAAAGAACCTACAGACAAAGCAATAAAAATTCTAAGTGAATTCAGCAAAGTGCAAGAATACTATACTGCAACAATATGATGTATTTCTATGTACTAGCAGAAAATAATTAAAAAATAAAATTCTTAATGCCTAGAAAAAATTCTAATGAATATGCAAAACCTATGAAAGAAAATTATAAAGAATTCTGAGAGAAATTAAAAACCTAAATAAATGGAAAAACATGCCATACTTGTTAGTTGCAAGACTCCATATTATAAAGATATCCATTCTACCCAATTGAACCATAAATCCAATGCTATAATAATCACATCAACATATTTTTTTTTATAAGTAAGTCACTGAGGCACTGACATAAGGACAGAACAACAGAAAAAATGTTAAGTCAGAAGTAAACCCATGTATAAATGGATGCTGGATTAATGATAAAGTTGGAACTATAGGGTTGTGGAGAAATGAAGGCCTTCCCTTACTCAGTACTGACTATCCATGAAGAAAAAAGAAAACTCAAGGTAAATTGTACATCTATATGTGAAAGGTCAACAAAATTGGTAGAATTTAATACAGAAAAATATCTTCATGATCTTGGGGTATACAAAGTTTTCCTAAACAGGACACACAAAAAAAGTGCTGATCACAAGGTAAGAGATTAATAAATTGTACTGTTACAACTGAGAACTTCTGTTCATTAAGACTTCATTTAAAAGAAAAACCACAGTGGCACACAGCTCAGTGGCAGAGCACTTGCCCAGCATGCATAATGCCCTGCATCTGATCCCCACCCAGCACAACCACAAAAAAAAAAAAAAAGGAAGAAGAAAGACCACAGAGTGATAGAAGACATTTGTAATACACATAACCAACAAAGTATTAGATCTACCATTGAGCACTACAAGGCAACTATAAGGAATTCCTACAAATCAATAAGAAAAAACAATCTTTTAAAAAACCTAGGTAGAAGGCTTGAACAAGCACCTCATTGAAAAGGATATACCTGAGTGGTCCGCAAATATATGAAAAAAGTGCTCAATATTATTGACCAGTTTGGGTTACAAATTTAAAACCAATGAAATAGTATTATAACCGCCCCCCCAAAGTGGGCTCAAAAACAAAAGAAAAAAACAAATCCTATTATCCTAAGGACCAGCAAGAATGTGTGTGGAACAGCAACAACTGTTACACCCTGTTGATGGGAATGCAAACTAAAACAAAATTTCAAAGAAGTACCCATTACCTAGCAACTCCATTCTCAAATATATTCTTTACAGAAATATGAATGTAAGTAATTGAATGAAAAACCCACTTCCCAATGATTCCATTCCTCAGTATATACCCAACAGACATGCGTACATGTATAATGACACTAAGGGACATTATTATACTTAGTAGTGCTTAGGGTAATGTTATCTACAACAGTCAAAAATCAGAAAGTAGATCCCAATATAACTATTTTTTTTAACTATAACTTTTTTGTATCCTGTTTAGGAAAACTTCGTATACCCCAAGATCATGGAGCTATTTTTCTGTATTAAATTCTACCAATTTTATTGTTGACCTTTCACATATAGATGTACAATTTACCTTGAGTTGATTTTCTTTTTTACTCATGGATAGTCAGTACTGTGTAAGGGAAGGCCTTCGTATCTCCACAGCCCTATAGTTCCAACTTTATCATTAATCCAGCATCCATATATACATAGGTCTCTTTTGGACTGTCCATTCGTTCTGTTGTTCTGTCCTTGTATCAGTGCCTCAGTGTCTTACTTATTAAAAAAAAAAAATCTGTTGATGTGATTAAGATCCCCAGCACCAAAAAACAAAACAAAAAGTGGAATAAGAAGAAAACTATGTCCAACAACAGCTGAACAAATTGAGGAATTCTTAGAGAACATAACAATAAAAAACTAATTAATCACAATATAAATGAATCTGAAGAAATAGGAAGACATAAATAAATAGGATACAGAGTCATTCCATTTAAATAAATTCCAAGACCAGAAAAAAACTATCCACACAGTTTAAAATTAGAATAGTCATTTACTCTTAGGAGAATTAGAAGTGAGGCAGCAACTAAAGTGGGGTGCAAGGAAGATTTTTTACAAATACTATCATGAAATAAATGTATATGAGCATATGTAATTAGAAGGAGACATTGAACACTTGGAGAAACTGACACAGAACCTGCACCATTGAGAAATATTCTTTAAATATTTGAAAATAAAAAGATCCTTTTAACATCAAGACAAAAAAACACAAAGGGAAGAAATGTATATTGGGATCAAACTTAAACAGGAACACCTTGTGCCAAAAGCTGAAGGAGGAACACACTTAATATATATTTTTAAAAAAAGAAAATATGAATTGAGGATTTTAATTTTAGACAAACACCCTCGAATATTAATGCAAAGACCACAGAAAAACTGCTAAGCAGTCAGGAAAAATTGTTTCCAAGAGTCCTACCCATGACAAGCCTACCAGAGAATGAATTTCCAAAACAAGAAGCTCCTGGATAAGGAAAAGAGGTTACCAATCACTATATCTAACCAAAGCTAAATGGTGAGGCTAAGGGTAAAAAGCACAATATAGCTTGTTTAAGATGTGGCAGCTCAGGTCAACCACAATTAAATAAAGTTAAGAGAAGGGAGATATTAAATGGAAAATAAATGAACTCATGGATTACTTTACTGGTACTAACTGGAATTTTTCTTTTTTTAATTCATGCTTTAAACTAGAATTTGGGACGAACTGGATAAAGGCATTTCTATAGGTCACTATCAGGAATCAACAGTATCAAAAAAAGAGAAAGTCTCAATTTTGACTAGAAATCTATCTTAAAATACAAAATAGGCCTAAGACACCTTGTCAATTCAGAAAGTAAGGAAGCTATCAAAGCCTGATAGAGTTGTGTTGAAAAATTAGAAATAAAAATTAAAAATCTCACAGGTGCCAACTTGAATGGGCTTCCACTAGCCAAAGATGAAGGAATTTGAGCATCAGAAAGAGTAATAACTGCAATGGCTTAAGCTCCATTAAGTACATAAAGATCTTTGTGTTCATAATGGTACTAAAAAGATCATTACTGATCAACTGCATGATACCAGGATACCAAGATAATTTTTTGAAAATTAGTAAGTTAAAGGAAAGACCCAAGCATCGATCCCATAGCTCCTACATAAATTGTACTTTAAGAAGTGATGAGGAAAACTGACATGTCCAACTATAAGAAAAAGATTAAATCAATTACATCATGAGCAGCTGACGAGCTGCAAAAAAGCCACTAAAAATTATGATTACAAAATACAGCGATTAATAACAGACATGAATCTCTTCTTCCATCCTAAGCTGCACTAAAAAAAATATATTTTTTAACTAAAAGTAATGGGAATGGGGCAGTCAGGAAACTAGAACAAATGAATTTCTAGAAAATGGAAGTCATAGTGTAGAACTAGAACAAACTTGGAGCCATTAGGCCCTGAGAACACGGTCAGGGGTGTCAGGTGTGGAGGGTGAGGAGGATAATATTGGGAGGGGCTCCTTCCCCTTGGCCAACCAAGAATGTCAAGCAGCCAGCCACCTACGCCCCAGGCAGCAGATGCCTATTTCTCTGATGAAAAAAACTGAAAAGCCACGGGGGAGAAAGTGTCTGTTTTAGAATATGCAAAGTCTCCTCCTGCAACCAATATTAGGTGATGTTTCCATCTCTTTTCTCAAATGTTGGATTTAAACATTTTAGGCTGGATCCTTCTTTATTGTACAAGGCCTGCACTTTAAGATGTTCAGCAGCATCTCTGGGGCTACTACCCACTAGATGCCAGAAGTACTCCTCTCCTCAAGTTATGACAATTGAAATCTCTCCAGATGCTGCAAGGAGGCAGGTGCACAAAGTCTGCCATCTATGGTTGAAAACTGCTGCTCTAAAGAGAGTCCATCAGGCACATGCATGGACCATCTAATCATCTTTTTAATCACTCACTATTAAACAGAGGCAGATGCCAGGCATGATGATACACTCCTGTAACCTCAGCAATCAGGAGACTGAGGCAGGAGAATCACCAATTCGAGGCCAACATCTGCAACTTATTAAGACCTTATTTCAAAATTAAAATAAAAAGGGCTCAGAGTGTAGCTCAGTGATAGGGTGCCCCTGGGTTCAATGCCCACTACATAAATAAATAAATAATAAATACATAAAAAATGCAGAGGACAAAGAACTAGCAGACATTTGAGAAAAGACTCCACCAGGAGAAACACCAAGAAAACAAATAGAAAAGTCCCATAGTAATCAAGGATTGTGAACAACATAAAAGAATTTATAAAGCCCAAACCATTCTAATGAGTATTCATTAATAAGGAGAACAGCATGATGTTAAAAGCATAGAATTTAAAACAGACCACCTGGGTTCAAGGCCAGGTCTATCACCTAAATGGCTGTAGTAACCAGTCAAAATAGTGCTGTGGTTCTTTACCTCCATTGTAAAAATTAGTACGTATCTATTAGGGTTGCTGAAAGAACTGAACAAGGCCCTTTGAACTTCAGAAAGCACATGGAACATACTAACTGATGAATAAATATGGAAGGAGGTTCTGTCTGTTTAAATTATCCTCAAAAATATTCTACAGTGTATCCATGGAATAAGACTAGAATGTTATGAAAAAGGAACAGATACCCCAACCAAACTTACTGCAATTAAAATACTGACCAAGAGTCATGTGGCTAAAGACCACCATGAGAACTTTTAAAATATTACATAGAAAGATAGCAAAAGTTGAGGAAATCTTTCAGAAAACAAAAGCAGAAGGAAAACATTAAACTAATAATCCAAAAAGACCAATATCCATCTCACATCCAGCATCTAGAAAGATGGAGAGGAGCTGAGGAAAAAACATTATCAAAGAAATAAGAGCTGAAGCACACAAGTTTCTGGGACTAAAAAGGCCCCTATATTTCAACCATTCCAATGATGGGGTTCTGATAAAGAACTTCTAACTCCATACTAACAGATTTGGAAATTTCTCCTCCAACTCACTCTTACCTGGTCAATTCTGCAGAACTTATTTAACCAGCTTAGTAGTCAATTCTTGAACAAAATTTCCTAGAATCTGAGCAAAGACTCTCTTTTCCACTCATTATGTACTCAGTTATAAATTTACACTTCAAGTGACTGAGTACTAACTCCAAGAGTCATGCGGCTAAAGACCACCATGCCTGTTTTTTAACCATTCTATCTCCATCACCTAACACAATATACAATTAGCATGTAAATACATTTTATATGAGTCATATAATAAAATCACTGATTCTTTGGAAATATAATACGATATTAATCATAAATACATCTGCCACAGAGTTCCACAGCTCTACATGACATACAAAAATTTCACAAGTTTTTCATATTGCTTTGGCCTGAATTTGCTTCTTTTATTTTTAACCCATCAGTGACAGAATTGACAAGTTCCTTCAGCAAGGTCTCAGATTTCCTAAAGGAATGAGCGCCATCTAGTGGAAGTATTTAAGATTAAAAAGCAAATTGAGGCACTACCTACATTTACTAGGCGCTTTAGGGAACAACCAAATATTTATTCCAATTTTAAGACAAAGATGACTGTTAACTTTTTTAAAGCAATGAAAATTGAAAACTTTATTATCTATGTAATTTATAACATATCAACTGAAACTAATTCACAACTAAAATTTATTCTTCAAATTCCAGTTAATGTCATTTAGCTTTTAGTTGAACTAAACACAGAAATGAACATGAAGAAAAAGATGATTAGAGATGTTATGCATCCAAAATGCAAAATAAAATGAAATTACAATTACAATTAAAATTCTAATAACATATGAAAAACCCAGTTTACACACACACACATTTTATCTTTTGAAAGGTGTTATAATAGAGTTATATACAATGGACAATTTTAGCACAAAGAAGAGAGAAGTTAAAGACTTTCTAGAGAAAGTCTCAAACACTGAGTAGAAAATTTCTTGGTGAACAAGGGATAAAAGGGCAATCCTATCATACCAGTTTGCTATGTTAGAGGCCACTTTTTTTAAATAACTAAAAGCTAATTATCAGAAGGCATATTTGTATGTGTGTGTTATACTTTGATATTGGAAGTCCTTGCATGCTAAACAAAAATAATCACGTGAAATTTACTAACAAAGCAAGGGAATATAAGAATAGTACAGATATATTTGTCCTGTATTTTATTCATGATGAGAGAGAATATGAAATCAAGGGCTCTATGATCCAGGATGACGCACTCTTTTGCTATTACATGACACTGGAAAAATCATGGAAAACAATGACACATTATAATCATATCACCTCTTCTCCAGCTTTGCCACAGTGGTAAGGAGGGAGATACATGTCTATCAAGGAAGAAAATGTAGAAGTTACAAAGACTGACAAAAAAAAATGAGTATTAACTTTTTTCAGTGCAACTGTGAGACTGATAGCAGCCACTTCAAACTAACCTTACAGAATGTCAATAATTGCATTGATTTTAACTTTTACATCACTAAGCTATCTTTGAAAAATACACTTGAAATGCAATATAGTAATGATAGTTGTTAGAATTAAATAAGTGAAACTGTGGTAATAAATGACCCCTAAATCTTAGTGGCTTATAACAGTGAAAGTTTATATTCTCACTGACACTTTTTGTCCACTGCATGTACTCACAGAACCCTGCTCCACATCCTCATATGCTCAGACCCAAGTGAGAGAACTCCCACTGTCTTGAACACCACCAATCAGCAATGATGGCCAGGGGTGAGGAGATGAGATGAACAGTTCCTGATTCTTAAGGCTTCTGCCCAAAAGTGATGTACTTTACTTCCGCCCACATTTTAATTACTATATAAATCATATGTCCATAACTAGGGTCAAGGGGCAGGAAATTCCAATTCTATATGTACCTATGAATAGCATTACCACAGGACAAATGGATGGGTACATGGATGAATGGATGGGTGGGTAGTTAAAGATAAAAAATATTTTTTCTTTAAATTCAGAGTGGATCATCTGAAATTAATTTTTAGATATGTGAAAGCCTATGATTTCACTTTTAGGGATTTTATAACAATCTGTTTATATTAATGCCTTATTCATGGAATTATGATGAAGTATTTTAAATAATCCTTGAAACTTTTAAAAGGCACTTGAAATGTTCAAGATCTTTTGAGTATTTTATGTGAAAATAGAAAAAATTAAACATCTAATTCAATTATTTCCTTTTGAAAGTATTTCTAAACCATGATCACCAAAAAAAAAAAAACAAAAAAAAAACAACAAAAAAAAACCCACTGCTAATTCCTGCCTCTTTTGACATATTAATATGACATGTTGATAACTGGCATTAGCAATACTAAAATACAATGACTTTCACTTGAAACCAGTTGTATTTTTTAAAAACTCTATTAACTGTCATCTATCTGTAAGAAAGATGATACAACTTATACCACAACTGAAAAAGCAAACTTAATTCGTTAATTATCTATGACTAAGCCTGACACCTCATCAAACAAATGGAACGGGATGTGGACATACATTACTGTACCCTGTAGCACTCACTCAAGTTTTTGCAAAATAAATGGAAAACAATGCATGGAAGGTTTCCCTGTCTCCTGTAATCAAGCTCCTCTTGTGAACACCTTCTACACTTCTAGGCAATGTGGGATACACAGAGATAAATTATCCACAGAACCTACCTAAAAGAACTTTACTCAATGAACAACTATGCCTGTAATTACACTAGGTGCTAAAAATACATTACATAGATGCTTACAACCACACAGGAACATGAGATCAGTGCAAACAGTCCCTGAGGACTCCTCTGGAGCCAGCAAATAAAAACAAACGAGTGCTCAGACATGACCAGGGGCTATAGAGACCACAGACTCTGATACTTGTTCTTAGAAAGATTCACTGAGCCGAGGGTTTTGTGTTGGACGGTGGGTCTATGAAGATGCTTTTGCTTCTGCATTTTTGATGAACAAAAGACTTTCTATGTGGGTGTATGTTTTAACATGATAAATTAGTGTGCAGCAGGCATGGACCATGAAGATATTTACAATGTATATAAACAAAGACCCAGAATCAGATAAAGTAATTCCTACAAAACAACTAGAAAAGGGCAAATATCTGGGGACGGGGTGGGGAGGAGGGGGATAGATCAAGGATAAAAAAAGGAAACTGTAATGGCCCATAAAGGTATGTTCAACCTCTAATACTCAAGTAAATATAAAATTAGGAGATAGCATTTCAAATGAACACTGTTAGCAAAAACTAAGTCTAACAGTTCCAAGTGTCAACATGTATGTGAGGCAACTGCAACTCTCAGACTGTAACACAATCATATGAAAGAGGAATCTGGCAACATCAAAGTGTGAGATGCACACCTCTATGGCCTAGCAACTCTACTCAGGCGTGACCACTTGGAGAAGTGGTCCCTTATGTGTTAAAGGAGAATCTACACAAAAGTTATTTGCTGCCAACAGTGACATGGAGAGAAAGGTGGTTTCCTGACTGTAGGGCTCTTATACCCAGAAGGTAGTTCTCAATGTAAATAACCATTAGCAAGAACATAGATCATTTGGAATATAGCCACATAATGCCACATATAGCAATTTGGAGGAATGAATTAGAGCTATCTGTAGCACCATAAATAAACCCAACCAAATGTTAAGTGAAAAACTAGGCTGCAGAAAAATTAATGTATCAAGTATGACTCTACATATAAAAAGTTTTAAAACATACAAAATAATATCTATTTATGAATACAAACTCAAGATGGCAATTGCCTCTGGTAGGAGAAAGAAAAGAATGGGAACAAGGAGAGATATTTCAGACTTCAATTGGCTCTAACACTTTATTCCTTAAGCTGTGTGAATGTGAATACGTGGGTGTTTAGCATAATCTCATTTTAATGTCCAAAATATTCCACCACCACCACCCCCTTTTTTTGTACCAGGGATTGAACTCAAGGGCACTTAACCACTGAGCCACATCCCCAGCCCTTTTTATTTTTTATTTTGAGACAGGGTCTCACTAGGTTGCTGAGGCTAGCTTTGAACCTGTGATCCTCCTGCCTCAGTCGCCCAAGCCACTGAGACTACAGGTGTGCACCACTGGCCCTAGCTTCCACATTTTAAAGTAAAAGTTACAAAATACAATTAGCAACTCAAGAACTTTTTCAAGAGTCTAATCAAACTATCAATTTTTGTTGCAATTTTAAATAGAATAAAAGTTCATTAAGGCAGGAAAATACCGTCCTGAAAAAACAGCCATGCAGCCAAGGGACTGTAAGTAAGAGTTGTGCAAATCCTGGCATATAGCATTGAATATGGCTAACAGGAAAAAAAAAGCCAGGAGCCGGCAGGGATGAAAAGAATAGTAACAACCATCTTCATCGTAATGACTATGCCCCAGACTCTATTTAAATGACATCTTATGTATTAATTCACATAACCCACAATAAGCATACAAGGAAGGTACTACTCTTTTGTGTACTACACACATACACACACATATACTATTTTATATATATAAATATAGCAAATGAGGCACTGTGAAGTTAAATAATTCTGTAAGGTTATTATTTTCTTATTCTTGACCCAGCCAGAATATGAGTCCAAGCAATGTGACCCCTCAGGGCCTGCTCTGAACTACTATCAGAAATGCCTCTTCATGGAGAACAGAGCTTAGGCTCCTGGACATGTAGAACAGTACTCAGTGTGCCTGCCTATAATTGAGATTTTGCTAGAAATGAGAAAGAAAAGGTCATAAGATTGACAGAAAAAGAAAGAAAAAAAAAAGAATGGAGGTAGCAAAAGGTGTCAGCTCGATGTGAATGAATCGTGAAACTGTCCTGGAGATACAATATGCTTCTCTCTTTTATCTCCATCAGCCACACAATGGACTCACTTATTCATTTGGTTTTTATTAACCAAAAGTTAATACACCAAACTAAACTGCCCGGATCAAACAGTTCACGCAATAAGTTTACTAGTAATTCTAATTTGATCCAAGGTGCCAGAACTGCAAATATATATCTCACTCCCCAGTCAGTCATTCCCCTACTGGATATGGTGTGATCACTTAGTAGGGCCACTTGGCAACACTCAAGGAAGCAACGGATGCACATCTCTGCAGCTCCACTGTTGGGTATAACATCTAGAGAAGCCAGGTATTTTCCTACTGGAATTCCCATTCTCTGGAATTAGGGAATAACAGGAATTGCCTCCACAAGGGAAATGAAAGTGTTACAGACTTCCCACACATTCTAATGAATGAACTGTTCTTAAGGCTGTTCTAATTCTAGGTGCATATAAATTCCTTATCATTCAATTATGACCAAATACAAATGTAAGATGGTGGTTCTGAAGCTAAGCATCTTTGAATAATCACCTAAATGCACAATAACTTCCAGGAGGCACTGTTCCATTCCATTAAATGCAGACCCGGCAGGAAGACACAGCGCCAGCAAGTATTCACAAACCTGGCTCCTATTCACTCATCCCTACTCCCCTGGCAAATCTCTAAAAAGGGCTGCATATGGCCACTGTTTTGAGAGTATGAATTACAAAGGCAACAATTTACTCAGGGCCTCAGGAATTCCTATCTTCAGCAGACTGTACATGTTTCCGTGCCTGAAAAAAAATGTAAACTATAACGTAAGAAATAACTTTGTCTGGCTTCTCCAACAGAGCTGGCTGGACAATTACCTTTGATTGGCCAAGGAGCGTTACCAGCTGTTGAGACCCAACTCTCCACTCTGTCAGACCAGGTGGCCGCAGATCATTCACAATGTCTGGCTGTCTTTTTCTTTTTCCTCCCGCCCAAGGCAAATGATATTTCAGAGGCAAGTAACATAACCTCCCTGACGGGTTTACACTAGGAACTTAACACCGTCTTCCCTCCCCAAACAGCACAATTTGTTTCCAAAAGACCCTATACCTCCGAATATCTCATGAAATAGTCTTGCAGCCTTGATTGTGATTGGCCACTATGTACCTATCAGCCTCACCTCCAGTATGATGCTTCACTGCTTCTAGATTAGAGAGAGGAACTTAAAAGTAACTGCTCATAAAATCACTGCTCAATAAAATGCTCTCTTCCTTTTTTAATAGCTTCAACACATCAACTATCCTGTAAATAATCACTTTCCAAGCTAATTCCATAGTAGTAATTATTACAAAATTTTGAGTTGTTAAAAGTCTAAGATTGAACAATACCTTCAAACTAGTTTTTCATTTACTGAAGTGTCCAGGTTGGAGATACAAAATTTTTAAAAGTACACTTGTATTCACAGGTTTCTCTATGAAGATTCATCTGCTCAGGATTTGTTTAGATTGAAAACTAAGATTTTCACTTTTAGAATTAAACTAATTTCATGAGCCCTAAAAACTTTGCAAATTCATATTAAGATGGAAATTAAAAACAAACTCCCACTAGTTTTCCTTCCATACTTTACTTCTACCAGTCAATTAATATATCCGTGACCTTCATGTGTCCTTTTAAAAATAAAATTTCAGGAAACATTTTAAGAAGAGAAACTAGATATTTTGAATTGCAAATATAATTATTCCTTGATATTGAGGAGTGGGTATTTATTTTAAATTATAGGTAAATAAAACTAGAAATGCACTTTACCTCAAAGTGTTATCTTTATACAGTGGTATGCAACTAAGAGATTATCATGGTACTTCCAAGTGTCACCTGAACTTGGTTATGTGTACTATTGTGATTTACAGCAGACTGATAACCAAACTAGAGAACTTGTCTATTTGCAGGGAAAAAGGAAGAGTAATCATAACATGACCAGGATTATCCTCTATGGAAGAAGATGGAAATCTCCTTCATGTTTTCTCGAGTGAAACAGATCAAAACAGTAAGCAAATAAAGCTCATGTTAGTTAATTTGCAAAGTTTGCAAGTTCAGAAATAAAGATGTGATTTGCCGATCACATCTGATAAGAAGCTTGTACCAGAATGCATCAAAACAAACAACAACAAAAACTCTTACAAGTCAACTGAAAAAAATAAATAACCAAATTAAACTATGGGCAAAGGGAGATTTATTTCTAGTCTCAATTCCAACATAAGGAGCTTGCAAGTCTTCACTCCAGTCCTCATAACAACAACAACAACAAAAAAATGGAACAAACTCAAATATCAGTGACTTTTCTTAGATCTAGCAGAGAATTTAAGTCACAGAGCAAACTGCCACACTGAAATCTGGAGAGAAAGGGGAATGCTGAGAATCACAGCTGAGCTCAGGAAGCTGGGGTAGAAGCTGAAACCAGGAACTTATAGAACACTTAAAATACTCATTTTGATGAGCTGATGATAGCCAAGTGAAAACTAATCTGATAGTTAAAAACTTCTGGGGGCCCAATCTAAGAAGCATCCCTCCACTTTCCTCTAGGAGCCTCACCAAGTTCTCTGGGGTGGTGTTAGGAAGAAAAATATTCCCCAGTGTTTCAGTTGGAGGGGGAGAGGGAGTGAAAGATGTGTGTCTATTTTGAACTATACGCGCCTAGAAGTTTCTCTACAAGAAAAACTGCTTTACTAGAGCTACACTGAACCTGTAAAAAAGGGTAATGAGACAATCCTAATCCCCTGTTGCATTTTTCCCCCTTACATAATGGGAGAAATAAAGAGAAAGAAATTAAAAAAAAAAAAAAAAAAACACCAAGGTAATAAGTGCTTATGAGGGTCACAGCCCAGGGACTCAGATCACTAAGAAACTGATATTTAATTATAAAATTATAGAATACCTTCCCTCTCCAACAATTTATCACCATCAACAAGTGTCAAAGTAAATAACAGTAGATGTAACAGAGAGCTACAAGACACAGGCTCTAGAAAGAGCTCAGAAGGAAATCCAAAGACAACAGATTGGGTGGCTGAAGAGGGCATTAAAGAAACTAAAATCTCTGGCACTTACCTATAGCAAGCCTTAAACACAGGCCGGCTCCAAGCCATATTAACATAGAATCTCACACCAAAAATCTAATTACTTAGTTCCTATCACCTAATACATCACGTCTAGCTTTCAACAAAAAAATTACAGGGCATGATAATGGCAAGAAAACAGTCTGAAGAGATGAAGCAGCCTTCAGACTCAGACTCAGATATGCCAGAATTTGGAATTATGAGGTTGGGAATTTAAAATAAGCATCATTAATATGCTAAACCAACTCATGGAAAAAGTACACAATGTGCAAAAAGAGATGTGTCATGTAAGCAGAGAGATGGAAACTCAGAGAATCAAAGTGAAATGCTAGAAATCAGAAATGACTTAAATGAAGATTGTCTTTGATGTGCTAAACAGTAGAATGAGCATAGCCAAGGAAAACTTGAAGAGATGCTCAAAGAACTTTCCAATTTAAACACAAACAGAAAAATGAATGAGAAGGTGAAAGTGGGGATGACAAAATATCCAAGAACTATGGAACAATAAGAGGAGGAATAACACAAATAAAGGGAACATCACAAAAAGAGGGGAAAAAAGACCAGAAGAAATATTTGCAGTAATTATGTGGAGAATGATCTGAAATTAATGACAGATACCAAATCACATGTCCAAGAAGCAAAAAAAAACACCACACCAAAAAGAAGAAACACCAAAAAGTCTACACTTTGACAAAATATTAAAAACTTTAGAAAATCAAAAACAAAGAGAAAGGCTTTGGGGAAAAGCCTGAGGGGAAAAACACCTTCCCTCTGGTAGAAAAGGATAAAAATATTATTTTTAAAAAGTTTTTTTAAAAAAGAATATCATGGGATACTTTTAAAATGATAAACTGTGCAAGCAAGAAGAAAATGGAGTGAAATATTTTTTAAGTGTTGGAAAAAAAAACTGTCACAATGGAATTTCTGTCTCCAGTGAAATTGTAATTCAAAAGTGAAGGAGAAATAGGGACTTTTTTTCAGACAAACACCCTCAAACTATAGCATCTACTAATTAAAATAGAGAGAATAGAACAGTGGGTACAAAGGAAGACCCAATTATATGTTGTCTATGAAAAACAGAGCAAAAGGAAATAGGCTGGAGAAAGATAAATCTTACTAACATTAACCAAAAGAAAGCTACAGTACACACACCAATTTCAAAAAGCAGGGAACAGAAAAAGGAGTCAATTCTCCAAGAAAATGTAACAATTCTTAAGGTTTATGGACCTAAGAGGAGAATGTCAAAATTCATGGAGCATAACTGATACAGCTGCAAGAATGGACAAATCCAATATCATCCTTGAAAACTTCAACATCCATCTATCAGTAACTTGACAGATCCAGCAGGCAAAAATAATCAGTAAGAACAAAGTTGAACCAAACTACTTTGTCAGATTGAACTTTGACCCAACTTTGATCCATCAACCAACTGGATCTGACATTCATGAAATACTTTATCAAATAATAGTAGTACAGACATTCATTTCAAGCTCACATAGAACACTCACAGCATGAAAGTTCAGATGACATGGAATTAAACTAGAAATCAATAACAGAAAGACAGCAGAAAAAATCTCTAAATATTTAGAGATTAAAAAATTCTAAATAACACATGCAAAGAATTCTCAAGAATATTTTGAAATAAATGAAAATGGAACTTACAAAAGTTTGTGGATACTAAAAAAAACAATAGACTGAAATATGTAACAAAGTATACATTTCAAAAACCGAAAAATCTAAAATGCATAATCTAGTTGGCAACTAGAAAGAAAAAGACATCATAAAATTAAAACAAAATTAGATGGAATTGAAACAAAAACAACAACAAAATTAAAAACTGATAATCCTATAACTAGGCTAGCCAAAAAGGAAAAAGAAGAAAAGGAAAAAAAGGAGGCAGCAGCAGAGAAGATGACCACAACAATGAGACAACAACCAAATTGCTAATGTAAGAAATGAAAGAGGAGTCGTAACTATTGCCCCAAGAACAACCTTATGAACAATTCTATGTCCTCAAATTCGACAACTTAAATAATATGCACCAATTCCTTTAAAAAAAAATACTAGTGATAAAAACACCAAAAGAGAAACAATCTGAATAGTCTTATATTATTAAAGAAATTGAATCAACAATTAGTCAACATCCAAAATAGTAAATACCTGGCCCAGATGGTTTCAATGGTGAATTCTAAAAAACATTTAAAGAAGTTAAATGTACCAATTAAATACAATGTCTTGGGAGGAGGCGGAGCAGAAACTGACCCTGGCCCGAAGCATGAAGGAAGCGGAGGAGACCGACCGCACGCACAGCAGCCTCTTGTCTGCCAACCAGTGGCTGTCCCTGCCTATTTCTGTCTAGAGTCAACAGCCAGGACAAGGAAGATCATCCCCAAGGTCCCTGTAGACCTGGTTACACCAGAGGTAAGGTATTGGTAACTTGCAGGGACATAAGATTATAGGGTAGAAACTGTAATACCTCAGATCAGCACTGCTAGAGAAGACACATCAACAACATAACAAGGGAAGGAAGTGCCTCAAACAAACCAAGAGGCTACAACAATAGAATCCATTGACTGCACGGTAGATAAAATGTTAGAGGAGTTCAGAATGTACATAATTAAAATGATCTGTGAAGCACAGAATAATATAAGAGAGCAAATACATGCAACAATTGATCACTCCAACAGACATTAGAGAGCAAATACAAGGAGCAAAAGAGTATTTCAAAAAGATCCAAGCAGAAATCCTTGAAATGAAGGAAACAATAAAACAAATAAAAAATTCAATAGAAAGCATCACCAACAGACTAGGGAACTTGGAAAACAGAACCTCAGACAATGAAGACAAAATATGTAATCTTGAAAATAAGGTTGACTACACACCGAAGATAAGAAACTATGAACAGAATATACAGGAATTATGGAATAACATGAAAAGACCAAATTTAAGAATTATTGGGATAGAGGAAGGCACAGAGGAACAAACCAAAGGAATGTACAATCTCTTCAATGAAATAATCTCAGAAGATTTCCCAAACATGAAGAATGAATTAGAAAGTCAAATGCAAGAGGCTTACAAGACAAAACTACAACAGAGCCACACCAAGGCACATTATAATGAAAATGCCAGCCAGGTGCGGTGGCTCAAGCCTGTAATCACAGCACTTAGGGAGACTGAAACAGGAGAATCGTGAGTTCAAAGCCAGCCTCAGCAATGGCGAGACGCTAAGCAACTCAGTGAGACCCTGTCTCTACATAAAACACAAAATAGGGCTGGGGATGTGGCTCAGTGATCGAGTACCCCTGAGTTCAATCCTCAGTACCAAGAAAAAAAACAGAAAAAAAGAAAAAGAAAATGCCTAACATACACAAAAAGGACAGGATTTTAAAAGCTGCAAGAGAGGAGGAGCAGATTACATACAAGGGGAAACCAATTTCAGATTTCAGCAGTTTTCTCAACTCAGACCCTCAAAGCCAGGAGATCCTGGAACATCATATACCAAGCTCTCAAAGAAAATGGGTGCCAACCGAGAATCTTATATCCAGCAAAATTAAGCTTCTGATTTGATGATGAAATAAAAACTTTACATGATAAACAAAAGTTAAAAGAATTTTCAGCAAGAAAACCTGCACTAGAGAGCATTCTTGGCAAAATATTCCATGAGGAGGAATGAAAAACAATGAAAATCAGCAAAGGGAGGAACTACACTAAAGGAAAAGCCAATCAAAGGAGAAACCAATTCATGTTAAAAACCAAAAATAAACTAAAATGAACGAGAATACAAGCCATATTTCAATAATAACTGAACGTTAATGGCCTAAACTCATCAATTAAAATACACAGACTGGCAGATTGAATGTAAAAAAGACTCAAATTGTGGAATTCACATGGATGTTGGCTCAGGGCTATGCCTACAATGGAGAAAAGACTGTGTTAAGAACATCAGGTAAAGATAAAAATTGGTTATTGTGCTATTCAATGAATTGCTTATCCTTATTCTTCTATAGCTGTATAAGTAAGGCAATTATTTTCCTTTCTTATTTCAAATTTTTTTCTTTGTTTTTATTTTTCTGTAATTTGGACATGAGATGACTAGGTATTATTTTATTTATTCACCTATTTGTATTTGGTGCTTATCTTACTAGATATTCTCTCCAAATCTGTGCTTTTTATCTCACTTTAAGTTTTTTAAAAATTTTCAGGTAGTTTTACTTCAAATATTTTTTCTGCTCTGTTTTCTTTTCTTCTTTTTGTATTCTAATTATGCATGCTTTATTCTTTGATATTGTCCCACAGTTCTTGGGTTGCTTTTATTTCCTTTGTATTTTTGTTTGGGAAATTTTTAATTAACTTATCATCAAGATCATGGTTTCTTTCCTTGGCCATAATTCAATTGAGGGCATCAGAAGTCATTCTTCCTTTCTATTTCAGTATGTCTGATTTCTAAAATTTTGTTTTGATTCTTAAAAGTTTCCATTTTCCCTAAAATAGTTTATAAGTTTTTGCATGCTGTATACTTTTCTCCCAGTAAAGCAATTAATGTATTAATCATAATTATTTTAGGTTTTTTTAACTTGGCAATTCAAACATGCTTGATATGTCTGAGTCTGGTTTTTATCTTCAGACTACATTTTAGCCTGTCTTATAATTTTTTGTCGAAAGCCAGATATGTTTGATTGAATACTAAAAAATGAGGTAAATAGGCCACTGATAGGAGTCATTTTTTTATCTGATGAAGACTTGTCTGGTGTTTAATGCTTGCTTGCAGCTAAAGGTACCAGAGACTAAGTTTTCATCCTGTACTTTTTTTTTTATCCCACTGTTTGAGTTTCCTTAAACACTACTTCAGGGAGAAAGAATCTGTGTATTACAACTCTTTCGGCTGTAATTAATTGTTATTATGCCAGATCCTTGTTGTTCTGCGGGTCAGATATGGGACAAAGGAGTTTTTTCTAATCTTATCCAATCTTTAAGTGGGTCTATGTCTGAGGACTATGACTTTCACAAGTGTCTCATCAATGTGTACCACCCCCTCTGGCACTCTTACTCCCATCTCTGACTGCAATATTTTTCTTTTAAACTTTGTCCTTAGTTGACTTTATTTTTAATTCACAATCCTATTCAAGACAAGAGGTCTTTTTGGAATCTTCAGTGGGAAACTGATAGAGTATCTGGAAGGAAAACTGTGGAACTGTGAGGGCTTCCCTAAGTCTACAGGACCCCAAGGCTTCCTTAATCTCAAATTAGCCCATATTCTGTCTTCAGTCATTCTTCAAGATTATATATACCAGTTGACAGCTCTAGTAGTACATTATTGGGTTCAAGAAATGTAATTTGATCCCAGCACTTTGGGAGGCTGAGACAGGAGAATCGCAAGTTCAAAGCCAGCCTCAGCAACAGCGAGGCGGCACTAAGCAACTCAGTGAGACCCTGTCTGTACATAAAACACAAAATAGGGCTGGGGATGTGGCTCAGTGGTCGAGTGCCCCTGAGTCCAATCTCCAGTACCAAAAAAAAAAAAAGAAATGTAATTTGATTTTCAGACATGTTTGTTACTGTGAGGATAAGATTGGTGACTTTTGATTATTTAACATATCAGAGATGAAACATGAAGTCAGTTTCTTAATTTTAAAACAACGTGTAAAAACTTGTTTAATTTTACTCATTCTTTTCCTATACTCTTTTTTCCTTCTCTGATTTTCTTTCCATTTTATCATCCATTTTATTTGGTAAATGTTTTTGTTGAATACAGAAAACCAATGTGACCAATTCTATTTCATGTTTTTAATCTTATTCCTACATCTTCTGTAGACTGTTTTTAATTTCTTTATAGAGAATAATTTATATAATTTTTATATATTGAGTAGTTTTATATATTGAATAGTTTAGTTTATCAGATCTACAAAAATGTATGAAAATTGCCAAGAATAATTATCCTGCTTATGCTATCTTAAATTTTCAGATAATATGCAGAAAAATTTTTAATTTTTAATATTCCTTAATGTATACTTCTTAAGAATAATTTTATTTTGAAAAAAATTTCAAATAGAATTATTTTGGGGTAACTAATAATTAAAATAATTCTATTTAACATAAATAAATAAATAAATAAATACAATGTATTCCCAGAAAGGGAGGTTGGAAAACAAGTAGAAAGCAGAGAATACACTTCTCATTCCATGAGGCCATTCTGGCCACTCATTCTGTGAGGCCAACATTACCCCACTAGCAAAACCAGACAAATGACATTATGAGGTAGGAAAATTACAGAATAATATCATTCATAAACAGTGATGCAAAAATTCTCATGAAAATATTAGCAAATTGAATCCAACAACGTATAAAATAATCATAGATTACAACCAAGTAGACTGATTACAGATATGCAAATGCTGGTTCAACATTCAGGAATTAAGGATATAATCCATCTCATCAACAGGCTAATGAAGAAAAATATCATATCAATAGATGCAAAGAAAATTTTTTCAAATCTAGTACCCATTCGTGATAACTCTTAGAATGTACTTTTTCAACCTGATAAAGAACATGAATGAAATAGCTATGGCTAACATCACACATACAAGAAAGAAACTAGATTCTTCTCCTATAAGATCAATATAAAGGCAAAGATGTCCCTTCTCACCACTGCTGTTAAATATTGCATAGGAATTCCTAGTTGATGTTATAAGACAAGAAAGGGAAGGATGAAGTAGAACTGTCTTTGTTTACAGGTGATTTGATGAAATAATGAAATACTTAGGTACAAATTTAACAAAATATGAACAGAATCCAAATAAGGAAAACTCAGATGAAAGAAATTAAAGATCTCAATAAATAGAATGAGATTCTACCCACACGGGCAAGAAAACACAATAAGTGTTAAGATGTCAACTCTTTCAACTTGATCTATAGAACACACAGTCCCAATCAAAATCCTAGCAATTTATTTTGTGAATATGACAAACTGATTGTAAAGTTTAAATGAAAAGGTAAAAGACTCAAAATGGCCAACATTATACTAAAGACAAGCAAAGGTGGAGGGTTCCTACTACCCTACCTCAAAACTTACCATAAAGCTATGGTAATCAAGATGGTGTGGTATTGGTGAAAAAATAGGTGAATAGACAATGGAACATGAAAAAGAGCCCAAAAACAGATCAACACAAATAAAATCAGCTGATCTTTGACAAATGAGAAAAGGAAATTCAATGGAAAAGGATGGTCTTCTCAACAATATTGGAACAAGTGGATAATCACATGGAAAAATTTTAATCTAGGCACAGAATTTACAACATTCACAAAAAATAACCTAAAGAGGATCACAGATCCAAATGTAAACAAATTAAAAAATTTATAAAATTTCTAGGAGATAGCAGAGGAGAAAACCTAGGTGACCTTGAGTTTGATAATGAGTTTGAGATATTGTCAGTCATCGCTAACTGATGGGGATACATTTCAATATTGGGGACACACGCCAAAAAATGCACTGTGAGATGGTGTTCTCATCTGTGCATATACAAACTAAGACAACTACAACACACTAGGCAATATAAACTTATGGGACTGCAGTTGTTTATGCAATCCATTGTTGACAGAAATGTCATTATGACTAACTCCAAAAGTACAAAGAAAAATTGATGTGGGATTTTATATTAAAATTAGAAACTTATGCTCTAGCAGATTATCTTTGAGACAATAAAAAGACAAGCCATAGTCTGATAAAACACATAACTGATAAAGACATATGTAAAAGATACAATGCTAAAATTCAGCAATAAGGAAAAGAACAACTTAAAAATAGGCAAAAGCTCTGAATAGACACCTCAATAAAGAAGATCTACAGAAAACAAACATACGAAAAGAAACTTAACATGTTTTAAGGAAATCACACATTGACATAATAATGAGATACAACTACACACTTATTACAACGACAAAAATTAAATTAAAAAAAAGAAAGAAAACCTGACCATACCAAATGCTGATGAAGATACAGGGCAACAGGAATTCTCATTCATCTTTGGTGGTAATGCAAAATGGAACAGTCACTTAAAATGACAATCTGGGCCAGGCGCGAGGTACACACCTGTAATTCCAGCAGGTTAGGAGGCTGAGACAGGAGGATTGCAAGTTTGAGGCCAGCCTCAGCAACTAAACAAGGCCTTAAGCAACTTACTGAGACACTGTCTCAAAATAAAAAATAAAAAGGGCTGAGAAGGTGGCTCAGTGGTTAAGAGCCCCGGGGTTCAATCCACAATATTAAAGAAAAAAAAGCAAAAAGATGACAATCTGGCAGTTTCTTAGAAAACTAAACACAGTGTTATATGATCCAGCAATTATATTCTTATCATTTGCCCAAATAAGTTGAAAATATACCCATATAAATAGCTGCACATGTATATTTACAAGAGCTTTACCTGTAATTACTTGAAACTGAAGGCAATGAACATGTCCTTCAGTTGGTGAAAGGACTAAAACTGTGGTACATGCATACAGTGGAATACTATTCAGTGACATAAAGAAATGAGTAACTGAGTCATGAGATCTGATGACACCTTAAACGCATACCACAAAATTGAAAAAAGTCAATCTGAAAAGTCCTGTATTATTCCAAGTATATGCCACTCTGAAAAATGCAAAACCATAGAGAAAGTAAAAAGTAAGTGGTTGCTGAGGCAGGGAGAGAAGATAGGTAAAGTACACAAGGTAGATTTACAGGGAGATGAAACTATCCTTTATGATACTGCAATGACAGATATATGACAATGTGCATTTATCAAAGCCTACAGAATCATTCAACATAAAGAGCCCTAATGCCAACTATGAACTTCGGTTAATAATAATGTATCAGTGTTAACTGATAAACATACCATGCTAACACAAGAGACTAATAATAAGAGAAACTGGTGGGAGCACTCTGAAAGCTATCAATACCATCGGCTCAATTTTTCTATAAATCAAAACTGTTCTTAAAAAGCAGTCTATTGGTTAAAAAGAATTCAATGGGAAAGAAGTGGACAAAGAATCCCAAGGAGCCATTTTTCCAAAGAAGATACATAAATAGCTAATAGACACATGAAAAGATGCTTAACACCATTTAGTCATACCTCACTTCATATCCACCAGGATGGTTAGAATCAAAAACCCAGATTAAAAAGAAGTGTTGGTAAGGATCTATACACTGCTGGTGGAAATATAAAACGGTGCAGCCACCTTGGAAAATATCCAGCAGGTCTTTAAAATGTTAAACAGACAGTTACCATTTGACCAAGCAATTCTACTCTTAAATAAATACCCCAGAGTATTAAAGATGTATGTCTACACAAACACTTAAACATAAATGTTCATAAAAACATTATTCTTAACAGCCAAGAGGTGGCAACAATCCAAATGCCCATCAGTGGATAAACAAATGTGGCTTATCTATACTGAACTAGTCTGCCACACAAAGGAATGAGGTACATATATACAACAGGTGTGAAGCTTGGTATTAAAGTAAGTGACAGACGTCAGTCACCAAAAAAGCGCATGATTCCATCTTTATGAAATATCTGAATGGGCAAATACACAAAGTAGATTCGTAGCTGCTTAGGCCTGGGACGGGCAGGAGCATGTAGGAATTAGAAGATGATATCTAGAGGTGCAGGGTTTCTTTCTGAGGTGATCAAAAGGTCCTAAAGTTGACAGTAGAGATGGTTGCACACAACCTTGTGAACACACTAAAAATAACAGAATTGTGTTTTCAATTGGTGAATTGTATAGTGTACAAATTATATCTCAACAAATGTTACCAAAAAAAGATGTTACCACTTAAATGTTGATGAATCCCAAATAGAGTTGCCAGGTTTCACAAGTCAAAATACAAATATTGCCTAGTTCATGCTTACACTAAAAACTTACACATCGTGTACCTGAAATTTAAATTTAACAAGATGTCCTATACTTCACGAGGCAGTCCTTCCCCCATATTGATTTACTTCAACCTGGAACATAATTATCCTCAGTTCCAGGTGCATGTATCCATTTTTATCTGATTATGCCCCAAATACCAAACAAACATAAACAAACTAAAATCACCTCTCATTTCCTCTGAGTAGCAGCAAATAGGTAAGAACTGGTACCTGGGACCTTAGGTCTAAAGCTCGCTGTCTCCTGGAATCCACTCTTAACTCCCAGTGGCCTGGTATAAACCCAGTGGCTGGATCCCAGGGCAGGAGGAGTTTTGATACATTAAGTACAGCACACATGCTGGGACCAGCCTCTTTGTCTCTCCAACTAAAAATCAGCTCCCCTTTCTCAACACTCTGCCACCATCATCTCTGAACTGGCATCTCTTTGCTCCATCACTCTGAGCAGCATACCAATTTGCATCTAGAAGAAAAGTGTTCTTTCAATGGGAAAGAAATGGGCAAAGAATCCCAAGTAGTCATCTTTCTAGAGAAGATACACAAATATCTATGAAAATGTTCATAATTGCTAGAAAAAAATGTTCATTTCTTCAATCCCCTGTTTTAAACCTTCCAATACAATGGCTCCACCAGGCTGTGCACCTTGGGTGGTTTACAGACTCATTCAAGAATAGGTCTCTGCTTAACTTTCTGCCACATGTTGTCCACTCTCTTTCTTAATTCACATACCAGCCAAAAGATAGTCCCTATTCTAAGGATACAACTCTTGCTCTTACCTATAGACATTCTGCATGTGACTCCTCTGGCCTAAACTCCCACTGTCCCCATAAATTCTTATCTGAGCAACTCCTATTCAGCATGCAGTCTAGCTAATATCAAATCCTCCAGGGGCCCCTCCCTGAGGCCAGTATTGAGTCATACACCTTGTGCCTCTCATAAAAGCTCTCAACATCTACCACAGAATGTTTTAATTGTCCATCTTTTCATCTAAGTCCTCTGGAAGACTGGAGAGTCAACAAGAAAAGGGACTATGCCTGCCATGTTACATTTCAGCCATGATGGTCGCTAGAGTGACTCATATATATTAAGAACTCAACAAATGCAGTGTGAACAAATTAATAATCAAAAGTTAAAATTATGTAACAATATAGTAAGGGTCTGGCCGAGAATTTCCCGATATTCCTTTAAGACTAAAATCACAGAAATATACACAATAATTCAACCATGAGGAATTTTGTCTTTAAAATATCAATTTGTGTTTGCTAAAGTACCTCAGAATCTGAAGAAAGATAAAATTCAAATAACTACTTCTCCTGCTCCCACATACATATGGCTATTTAAAAGAGGAAAACACATGCAACTATTTAAAAGGTAATGATAATTTGATATTCTTATCCTAGAAATCCAATACAACTGTGAGTTAAAAACAAATTTCTTGAAGAAACTACAACCCAATTTCAAAGCAATATAATATTTAAACTAGATTGTCATATTTTCTTCTAAAGAGAAATTAAATCAGATTACAAATAACCAACTAAATAAAATTTAAAGAGATCTCCATAGGAAAAAAAGGAGTACAAGAGAAATCTGCAAATGATAGAACATGAAATATATGCTTCATGGACCAGTATATTTGCTAAACATGGGTCAAAAATGTAGCTGTACACTTAAAATTGGTGCTCCATCACACTCACCAGATCATGTGAATTATAATATGCTTCTCCCACAGCCACCATGTGTGTGTGTGTCGCCCCATATGTATATATATAAAATTTCCATCCCTTTTCCAGGTTTTCTCTCAGTACCATTTTATTTCTTGTTATGTACAAAATCTTATGCTCATGCTCACAGATTATTCAGTTTTTCTACTTAATATCTCCAAAAAAAAAAAAAATTCCTCAGTTACACCTGGAAGAATGATCTTATTTCTTTCCAGTGACAATCTCAATATCCCAAGGTGGCATGCTGTACCTGTTACAGATTGAAATGCCAAAATGCCTCTTTGTAAGTACATTTTACATTATCTCCAAAGGTTATACGTATTTAAAACTGTGTGTGATTTACAACTAGCTTCTTTATATACAAAGTCAGATGATGAAAATTTTGTGCTAGGATAAAAATCAAATTTTGTTTTCACTCAGTTCTAAATCACAGACTAACAGCTTTAACTTCAGGCAAAAGAGCATAAAACCAAAGCACATTTTGATTCACTCTAAAACAAATCTTTTCAAACAAATTCCTTTTGCTCTACCAAGATTTATGTATAAAAGCTGAAGGCTTCTATCCTCCAACCTTGAATACAGGCACTTGGAATACAGTTAAGTGGTCTTTTCCAGCTGTTTAAAGCTACAATCCCAAGAGCCTGCCTCCTGGAGGCATTTAGATTTTACTTATGTAAAACTAATAGAATGGGTCAGTCAAAGGACACACTTGAGGTCTGCATCTGATCAACGTTGGGGATGGGGGAAAGTATTAAGAAACTGAGAATGTACTAGAGGAACATAATAAAACTAATTTTAAAAAGACATTTTATAATAATTACTGAAAGATATGTGGAATAGCACATGTTAACCATGCTATCTAAATACTAGCAACATCAATTTATTTGCTTCACTGTTTTTAAGAAACCAGATATCGACACCTTCCGGGATGCTTCCTAACTACTTGTTACTGACATACACTTTGGAAAACAGCCTATGCTTAACAGTCACCAGCCAATGTAACTTGAGAATCTGTTGTATACATTGGTTTTGTTATTTTACTAGAAATAACAACCACCTCTGTAGTTCTTCACATGCTGTGTAATTATCTTTTGCCTCCATACTTAATAATGCCTATTTAACATTGCCCAACTACATATCTATCAAGGAACTTAGACTCTTCATTATTTTATCTGAAACATGCAACTCTGCCAACAGACATTCTAACTTCCATTTGAGGTAAGGAAACTGATATAGCTGTCATGCTCTGAAAAAATACAAATATACAGCCATTGTTTGGGGACATTTTATTTAATAATCAAGGGATGATTATGCCTAGTCAAATATACTCTATTCCCCCATCAAAGGATCAAGTCGATATAAATCAATCCATAGCTATTTGATTCCTATACATACAACACAGAAATATTTTTATGATTACCTCACCAAGTCATAAACTTCATCGACTGTAATCCCAAAACCATTTCTAAGAAACCCCAAGAAAGCAACTAAACTGCCTAAAATTATTTAGAGCACAAAGATACCTTGGCAATTACCTTATTATGAAAAAGTAAATAAATGAACAAATAAAACATTCTAGTCTTTAAATGCATTGCCAGGGAAATGCCATGTATCAACTTTCACTTCTTAAGAATTGTTACTACTCAGAGCACACAAACCTCAGTAAATTGCACAACAAGAAAAATATATATATACGAAGAATTCTGTTTCATAATGCAATTGCAACTAGAAGTGGCTCCTTTTCAAATACTGTACATCAATTAAAAGCCTCCTATCATTACAGACAACCATAACAAATTTAGCTGAATTAAGCATAGGTCCAGATTTCATGGAGGCAAAGGTTTCTACCTCCTACAGACTCAAGTTAGACTCTAAATTTCTTTCAGCTTGAGTTAAATGAGAGAAAATGCAATTCATATTTCCAGAAGCAAAAGTGGCATATTTTCCAGTAAGTTTCTTGTTCTCATTT
The DNA here is from genome assembly GCA_004024805.1 of Geosciurus inauris. NCBI lineage: Eukaryota > Metazoa > Chordata > Mammalia > Rodentia > Sciuridae > Geosciurus > Geosciurus inauris. Next base: position 48,078 of record PVHX01003717.1, on the reverse strand, counting down.
TACTATTTTAAGAGTACTGATCACTCCCAGTGTTTCTGTAAGACAAGAGCTGGTTCTTGGTAGCTGATCATTTTCATGGCATGATTCTTTACTAAAACTGTCTCCAAAAACTGTTTTTATTCATATTTAGGTTCAGTGTATTTATCTACAAAATACCATGTCAATGGAGTTGTGCCAATAAAAGAAAAGAGCTTACTAGAATTTCAGTTGACTTTGTTAAAGGAAATTATTTTAAATTAATGTGGCTACTGAACTGCTGCCATCCTTGACCTCAGAAAATATATTCCTTCTAATTTTTGCTGTGAACATTTATTTATTTAAGTTAAATTCCAGCTCATGAATGTTGACCATAAAGGAGTCTAAACCTTCCTGCTACTATTTCATATTCTTTTTCTAAACAAGGGCAACCACATGTTTGCTGCATTAGTATGCACAGCCAGATCACGACCATTAAGTGAAATCATCTATGTATTTTTGGTAGAATCTTTAACAACTTCCACGCCTGTCAGTGAAATGAAACAAGGCTGTTTTGTTTTCAGAGAGCAACAATTTGATCTCTGGTTTACTAGATGGCGCTCAAAATATTTTTCCATATGTTTTTCGCAAAGGGAATCTGACATCAGCATGGTTTACCTTTACCAGTGAATGCAGGCTTTTTTCACCAAACATATCCCAGAGGAAGGTCAGGTCTTCCTGGCTATCCACATGTGGCTGCAGCTGGGCTGGCAGAGCAGCCAACAGCTCATAGAGACCTATAAAATGAAAATAAAACACGAAGCGTAATCTTAGAGTGATCTCATTAATTTCGCTTAAGGTGTGTGTAAATGACGGCTGGAACATGTCGTTTTAACTGGATTTGTATTCTGGGTCATCAAGCAAAACGCTGTGCCAAAGCAGCAAAGGAAGTGTTTTGATTTTTAAATTCCAAAGAAGTATGTATTAACAGACAAGCTTTTACCTTTCACGGTTGTCAACATTCTGTAGTCATCCAAGTTTACATAACCCGAGACAGAAAATGTGTACAGGTTTTCAGAAAAAGAAGAAAACGCATACATTCCTTTCCTTAATCGTTATTACATTTCCCTCACTGCTAGCCAAAGAGTGAAATGAGTCATGAATAGGAAAAACTTCCTTAGGAGAACAGAAAATTGATAGAGTAGTCTATTCAAAGGGCTTTCTAAGTGTCCAAAGAGTTCCCAGTGACACATAGCTTCAAAAATATTTGCATAATCTAACACCAAAAATCAAGTTCTATTAAGGAAGATCAAATAATCTGCCCATGGTGCTGATTATAGTCAACAATTAAAAAGAGAAAACTACATAGAACTGAGTCTAAACTGGGGATATGTAAAGTTAATCTAATTACCCTCTGAAAGAGTTAAAATAGCAGACACAGGTTCCCCGTGGCACTGCTCACTGGAAGACTCCTAGGGACAGACAGTAGCATAGTGTTCCACAGTAGCATGCTACACAAACCATCCATCTCCATCACAGGCCGTCAGACTCCGGTCCAAGACATGTTGCAACAGTGCTTGCCGGAGACTCTTTAGGGAGGTGACCTGGCAGAAGTCAGTATCAACTCATAGCACATGTTTCATTTTCCAGTGGGATTACATGAGGTAAAAAGGACAAAATTCCTTTTATTTCTGTCTGCTGTCTACAAAAACACCAAGACCTCCTGGGACCAGCAACACACGGGACTGTTGTTATTTTTGGTCTGAATAAGTGCTGCTGTTCATCATGGGGACAGCTTTACAAGATATTTAGCTAGCAAAGAATAGTATATTATGGGCTGTTGATTAGTATATCTATTATCTTCCTAAAGCAGGATCATACCCTGCTAATCAGTGATAATTCACAACCAAATGCATCAGGTATCACTCTGAGAGTTTGACAAGTAACGTGGGAGGTTTGATTAAATTCAAACATTCCTGGGGCTGTACTTAGACCCCACCAAAAAACTAAAACTCTATTAAAAACAAAAAACTCCCAATCACATTCTTAAATATTCTTGATGCTTTACATTTGTTCCCTTAAAAACCTGGAATCCTGCCTAAGCCAGCTTTTATTTACCATTTTGTAAAACTATTTTGAAAGTATATCGACCTAACTCAATCATTAACAACATAGGTGTGTACGTATGTATGTTTGTCTCTCTCTGTCTCTCCCCACCCCAACATACACACACAGCCCCAAAATCAGTAGTTAAGATCAGTTCAAAATGTAAACTCATGTTAAAAGAGTAGAATTTCATTCTTTTACTACTGATTTCAGGAGTTATAAAAATAATTACCTATCCTTGGTAATGAGTTAGAGTTTAATTAAGGATAACTAATTCTGTTGTGATATAACTTACACAAGTCAGTATTCAATATGTTCCATATGTAACTCAGAATCAGTCATTGTTATTACAAATTATTGTTATTAATCATATTATTACTGAAAAAACAAAAGTTCAGATCAAACAGACCTAAATTCAAACTCCATGTCTATGCTTGGAGCATTTCACATAAGTTATCTGAACCTTGTTTCCCTCGTGTATTTAAAAGGAAATGGCAGCAGGCATAGCTCAGAGGTTGAGTGCTTGCTTTGCACGCACAAGGGCTTGGGTTCAATCCCCAGTACTGGAAAGAGAAAAAAGAAAGAAATGACAAGAGGTAAAACTGCACAGACTAAACACACACACACACACACACACACACACACACACGTACACAGAAAATTGATGAAATATAAATAAAATCAATGGAGTGTCCTAGTCCATTCTGACAGACAGGATAATTTATAGATAATATAAAAAAATAGCCATTTATTTGGCTCATGGTTCTGGAGACTGGGACCAGGAAAGGGCCTTTGTGCTGTATCAACTCATGGTGGAAGGCAGAAGGGCAGAGCAAGTGAACAAGAGGCGGCCAAACTCACTTTTATAGCAAGGCCACTCCTGCATTACTACTAGTCCACTTGTGAGAACAGAGCCCTCCTGACCTAACCACCTCTTCGGAGGTCCAATCTCCCAACATTATTGCATTGGGGATAAAGTTTTCAACACATGAACTTTCACAGACACATTCAAACCACAGCTGTCCATACCAATGACAATTTCCTAGTCTCCACAACTCTGCTGTAGTTATGCACGAGGTTATCACTGGAGAAAAGTGGGTGAAGGGTAGAGGTCTCTCTGTATCATCTGTTACATCAACATGTGAATCTGCAATTATCTCAGAATAAAACATTAACGTAAAGCAGAAATGGTGGCAAAAAAAAGGTTGTGGGGCTGGGGCTCAGTGGTAGAGCGCTTGCCTCACACACGTGAGGCACTGGGTTCGATCCTCAGCACCACATACCAAATACATAAATAAATAAAGGTTTAAAAAAAATCTTATTAAAAAAATGGTTGTAAGAATTGAACAGAACAGTGCACATAGCAGCATTTAGTGCTCCAGCTGGCAGAATAGGCACCTGATAAAGGTGCTTCCTTAATACCTCTTCCTCTAGAATGGAATACCACTTCAATTCAACGGTTCAAAGTCAAAAAAACATCAGCTTAGCCATACATTCCAACTGGATACAATACTATACTCAGAAATAAAACCACTCAAGTCTTTTACATATGGAAAGTGTTAACTTTACCCAAATACTGCTTCCATTTTGTGGAATAAGCCATATTAAGCTTAAATTTTTTAAAAAATAATTTTTCTGTTAGCAGAAGCTCATAAACCTGAGTTTTCTGGATTTAACTAACTTTATGTAATAGTAATTTATATGCTACCACAGTCTGGCACCCTAGTGACAACAGCAGGCCCTTCCCTTCAGCTACCATATCTGGTAACCAGGACCAAAGCCAGAAAAGATAGGACAGACTCAACCAGAAATTAAAGACATGTCTTAAATAACATAGATAGATAGATAGATAGATAGATAGATAGATAGATAGATAGATAGCTAGCTAGCTAGCTAGCTAGCTGGCTGGCTGACTGGGTAGAGGTGTGCACATTCTGAATGAAGGCAACACAATCACTTCCACTCAAAGAAATATTACAGGCCCTAGAAACCATCTCTGTCCACACATAAAACTTGATCTGTGTTCTGACATATTTTAAAATACTCCTATATTCAGTTCCTAGAGTTCCAGTAGTAAACAATGCTATGAAATCCAAATCTTTTTCATCCTGAAGATCCAGAGAGCAAGAACTGAGTTTAGATAGCAAGAAATATTCTTTGAAACGTTTACCTAAATCTTCTTGGTCCTTGAGAAGGAACGGTGATAATGAAACTTAGCCTGCATTTTGCAATCATTCAAGGTCATGAATGCTTCGTTCCAGAAAACGCAGTACCTATGAGTCAGGCATTGTTCAAAGTTCTAAAGATTTAAGACAAATCAGACATGGTTTCCATCATTAGGAGTTTACAGTACAGAAGACAGACAGACAGCTCCATTAATGAGGGTAGGACATGGTTAGAATGCTGGGCAGAGGCAAAGGAAGGGGACAATTCTTGCAAATGATGAAGATGACATAAGGAAAAGTTGTTACCACCTGAGTCTGAGTTATGGTCTGAATGAATTTTTCAGAAAATATGTTTGGAAATTTGACCCCCAAAGCAAGAATGTTAGGAGGTGGGAACTAATGGGAGGTGATCGGGCCATATGGGCTCCATCCTCATGAATGGGAATGGGCTTCTTATCATGAGTTCATTATAAAAGCTAAATTTTGTCTTTCTCTCTCTCTCTCTCTCTCTTTGCCCTTCTTCCATGTGATGCCACAGTAAGAAGGCCCTCACCACATACTATCCCCTCAATGTTGGAACTTCCATCCTCTAGAACTGACAGAGAATAAATTACTACTTATCATAAATTACCCAGTCTTTTTTTTTTTAATTTATTTTTTTTAAATATTTATTTTTTAGTTGTAGGTGGACAGAATATCTTTATTTTATTTTTATGTGGTGCTGAGGATCGAACCCAGTGCCCCATGCGTGCTAGGCAAGCACGTTAACACTGTGCCACAACTCCAGCCCCAATTACCCAGTCTTTGAAGCACAAGATTCCCTCTTTATCCAGGGAGATATATTCAAAGATCTCCAGTGGATGCCTGAAATATACCAAACCCTACATATACTCTCTCTCCCTACACGTTCTCTCTTGCTTTGGGGCCATTATGGAATAAAACAAAGGCTACTTGAGCATAAACACTGTGATACAGCATGGCAGTGGATCTGACAGGTGAGACCCACAAGGTAATTAACAGTTGGGCAGTACACACAGTGTGGACCTGCTGGGCAAAGGGGTGATTTGTGTCCCAAGTGGGGCAGGGCAAGGTTTCATCACACTACTCAGGATGGTGCACAATAAAACACATGAATTTTATTTCTGGAATTTTCCACAGAATATTTTTGGACTACTATTTGACCACGGATAATGGAAACTACAGAAACCAACATCACTAAAAATTACTGTGCTCTGTTAATAGCAGCACAAAATGGTCTAAGATGGTATCTAAAAGCTATGTTCCTAAAAAGCAACATTGGCTGAGCTCTTATGTTCAGAGAACTATGCTAGTCATTAAAGATACAACTGAAAAGAGAAAACCATTGCCTCAGTCTCCAGAGTTCTTATAACCTTTGATGACACAAACTACATATAGATGTGACCAAGCACAAAACAATCCTAAATGTAAGGATCTCCTATCTGTCCAAAGAATAACCGAAAACATTTTTATAAATAAAGACATAATTAGGGGCTGGGATTGTAGCTCAGTGGTAGAGCGCCTGCCTTGCATGTGTGAGGCACTGGGTTCGATCCTCAGCTCCACATAAAAATAAATAAAAAATTTTTTAAAAAAGACATAATTAGGCTGCCAATGAAATACATCTAATTATTCAATTATGCCTAATTAATAATTCAAACATTTTTAGCAATGTTAATAAAATGTTCATACCTGCTTATAACATTTAAATTATAATTTAGTTAGGAACACATACTTTAAATTTCCTAAGAGGTGAGATATATTAGTTCAGTTATTTTGTTTTTACCTCACTTATACATTTCACATAACCATTTGATTCAAACTCTTCACAATGACTTCCTATTACTGGTTCCACTTTTAGTTCGAATATATCATTTTCACCTCTAGGTAAGTTGTGTAAGAGACAATTTATTTTATTACAAACAAGATACTGTCACTAGGATTCTGCCTAAAGCTGAATAGTTTTTCATTTGTTATATACCTCTACATTTTGCCTCTACAACAAAACCACTTAGCAACTTTAAAAATTTCTTTAATACTGGGTGGGCATAGTGGTACATGTCTATAATCCCAGTGGCTTGAGAGGCTGAGGCAGGAGGATCACGAGTTGAAAGCCAGCCTTAGCAAAGGTGAGGTGCTAAGCAACTTAGTAAGACCTTGTCTCTAAATAAAATACAAAATAGGGCTGGGGATGTGGCTCAGTGGTTGAATGTCCCTGAGTTCAATCTTCAAGTATGAGATCTGGAGAGACAGAAACAATCCCGGGGTACATAAAACTGAAGGGCTGGCAGGCAAGGAATATCCATGCCTCTAGTGCATAGGCACATGGGCCCTAGGAAGTCAACCTCAGGGATGTCTACAGGACTCACTGGGAATCTGTCAATGGGCATGGTGCTAAACACAAGGGGGATGAGTGCCACTGGACACGCTCACATGGTGCTGTCAACCAGACCAGGGAGCAAATGAAAAAACATCTCAAGGAAAAAAAAAGCCTCCTTCTCCTCCTCCTGCTCTAGTTCCCTATGTGACAAAACTAAACATCACACCAGCAGCAAAGGAGAAATGTATAAAGGGCCTAGCTCTATTTCCACAGAGCAGGTAATGAAGCACAGATCTGGAGCTAAGAGGCAAAGAAATGTTCACTGGCTCAATCTTCTACAAACTGATTTAACTGTGTATATATGTTTGTGAGCTGCTTCAGTGTGAGGAGGTCTGTGGCCTTATGTTGTCTGGCAAGTGGGGATACAATGAAAAATATCTAGTGAATAATGAAGGTATAAGTTTTACTATTATGGATTTATTTGAAGGGGAAATACTATTTAATCAAAGGTCTGTTTTTACATTTGCCTATTTTAATAGTATGCTAAGCCTGTATCCAATAGCTCAGTTGAAGGATATTAAGTCAAAGTTCTAAGTCGAACAAATGACAAATGAACATTCTTATGATGATTCGTTTTATGTGTCAACTTGACCGGGCTAAGGGATGCCTAGGTGTGTCACAAAGTATTACTTCTGGGAGTGTCAGAGAAGGTGTTTCTAGAAAAGATTTATATTTGAATCCAACAGACTGAGTAAAGAAGATCCACCGTCATCAATATGGTCAGGCATCATCCAATCCATTGAGGGCCAATAGGCAGGAGGAGGATGAATTCCATTTCTCTATTTGAGTTGGTACATCCATCTTCTCCTGCCCTCACCTCAGAAATGGGAGCCCCTGGCTCTGAGGTCTTCCAACTCCAGGATTTTCAACAGCAGCCCCTAGCCCTCCAGCCTCCAGCCCTAGTTCTCAGGCCTTCAGACTCACACCACCAGCTTCTCCAGTTCTCAAGCCTTTCCCCTCCAACTGAATTACACCACCAGCTCTCCTGGTTCTTCAGCTTGCAGACAGTGGATCGTGAGACTTAGCAGCAGCTTCTATAATCAAGTGAGTCAGTTCCCATCATGAATCTCCTCTTATAAATACACACACTCACGTGTATGTGTGTGCACGTATGCATGTGTGTATAGGTATTTATATCTACATATCTTCTTTTGTGTTCATTTCTCTGTGGAACCTTCATATAACTCCAATAAAAAGAGAACTCTCAACTTCAGCCTGTTCACAATTATGTTACTTAAAAAGTTGACAAAGACAGATCATGGTTTTCTCACATTGGAAAAAAAGGCGAGCGGGGCTGGAGGCATAGCTCAGTGATAGAGCACTTGCCCAGCATATACAGGCCCTGAGTTCAATTTCTAGCACTGTATTAACAATAATAATAAATAATTCTTAGGCATGAGAAAATAACACAAAGTACATAGTGGGCAAAAATTTTAGGGACTAATTTAGTTCCTTTTACTGATAACAGGATCTAATTGCAGAGAGATGTAAAGATGTTTGACGAGTTTTAAATAGGTTGCTGACTTCTGCTGTTTGGGAACCAAATCTTGTAACCTATTCTCCCCTTTCCGGAGGAATTTTATATGACAAATTCTAGCTGTACATAATCGTGAAAAGTAATACTAATGAGAAGGTTTCCAGTACAGTTTAAATAGCTCACTCTGTGAGCTAGTTCATTAAGCCATCTCCTTCCTATATAGACTATGATCTTAATTTAAGTTCACTGACTTATTTGATCAGATTTAAATGTGCTACAGCTGGCTTCCCTATAACCATGTTTTAATCTGTCACTTTTGCTTGAAGACAAAAACTATAGGCTTTGAGGTAATGAATTATTTGATTAGATTTAAATATGCTGTATCTGACTTCCCTGTAGCCATGTTACATTAAAGAATAAACACAGCTACTGATATTGTTAAAGATACAAGACTATGTTTTTCCCTGCAAAAACTTGTAGTCCAAATATGTTGAGGCTTACCAAGCTCTGGGCAACCTAATAGACAGATGGTCAGTGGTAGTAATTAACGTGTAGTTTTAAACACTCCTGATGCTTTTGCAACTTCAAATAAATTGTCTTGCAATTTTTGTTTGCAATATTTAGATAAGAGTAGTACTATAGAGCTAAAGTTGTTTGTATCATAATCTTACTATCTTTATATAGGATATATATAAGTAATAGATGTGAGCCAATCAGGGATTGGAGAAGGCAGAGGACACTGACCTTACCCATGTTGGGTAAGGAAATGTAACCATGTTGAATAAACAATTCACCCAAAGTTATAACACATTAACCAGAAAGTAGTCATGAAGTAACATCATCTTGTGCTAGTAATACATTTCAATACCTTTTTAAAATTACTCCCACTGGACTTTATCAGAGTATTTTTAACTGAAAGTAAAAGTCTCATCATCACAAGGCAGACTCCCATCAATTTTTATATTGCCTAATAAAACTAGTTATTAAAAATTATACCTGTTTCTATCCTCTCCCCCCTTTAATCTACCCTTCCTATCACCAACTGATAAAGCTACCTAAGATAATGCTAAGCAGTAATTATTATCAGTAGCAATCCCCAGTAGCATTAATCATAATATTTGCAGAGCTCTGGCACTTATGTAAGTGCGTTAGGGGTCACCTCATTTAGTGCTACTACATCTCCACAGTACAGGAGGACACGCATTACCCTAGTAAGTTGCATATTCAAAACTTAATAATAATCCCATCATGTTCATCTACTAAAAAATCTTCACCAGCTACATACAAGATAAAAACAGAATGTCTTACCCAACACTTAAATTACAGTGGAATCAAATATTTCAAACAATCTGTGAAACCATAAAAGTAGTACAGAAGATTTCACAGGATAGTTTTATCATGACAAAAAAAAAAAAAAAAAACTTTGTAAAAGGCACACTGAGTAAACCACGTCACATGAGGCAATGCGACAAGCATTAATTGCAAAGGACAGCAGCAGCCCAGTTATAAGGTGGATCCCAAGTGCTCGGCAACCAGCTAATAGCAGTGATGTGTAAAATAGTCTGGGTGGGCCGCAAGGACAAGGTGACAAAGGAACACAGACCCAAAGATGAAGCAGCTAGCCACACAGGCTTCTGAGGGAATCTGCATTCTTGGTAGAATTGTCAGAAAAAAAAAACAAAAACCTTAAGTCAGGGCAAGGCCTCTAAGGAAAAGGGACAAGGATGACCAACATGACTGCAGTGGAGGAAGGACAAGAGGGGGTGTAAGAGAGGAAATGGGGGAGGGAATCAATAGAGCCTGGCAGGGCTGAGCATAGAGGAGTGAAAAGATCTGACTTACAACAGGAAAGAAGGTTTGCTCTGGCTACCAAATAGATTATGGACTGCAGGAGGTCAGGGCAGAAGCTGAGAGCTATACTAGCAGGCCAATGGAGTGATCCAGGCACAAGGGGATGGTGGCCTGGTCTCGGGTATTAGTCAGGAGAAGTAGAAATAAGTATTCAAATTTTGGATTTTTGTTTGTTTTGTGGTGCTAGGGATCAAACCCAGGGCCTTGTGCATACTAGGTAAGCACTCTACCACTGAACTACATCCCCAGTTGAAATTGTACATAGATTTTGAAGAAAGTGCTCAATATGAATTTGTCTGATTCAATGAGGGCCATGAAAAAAAGAAAAGAAACAGACATAACTCTAGGATTTTCTGAAGTTACCATCACCCATGATGGGAAAGTTCAGTTTTAGACATTGAATTCACTGATCTATTGGATACTGGGTGGAGATGCAGCAAAGAGTTGGATATAGGAGTCAAGAGTACCGCAGAGCAGTCAGGACTAAAGATACACACTTGGGAATCATTGGCTTTTGAATTATTAAAGCCATGAGCCTCAATGACATTCCCAAGGGCATGAGATGGGAGACACAAAAGAGAGAAGGAGCCCAGGACTGAGCCCTCAGAACTCAAAGGTTAGGAGATGCAGAAGACAGGAGCAACCACAACCACTCAAAGAGCGTGACATCCCCAAAATTCAATGTATCAAGGAAGAATAAACAATCTACAGTGTAAATGCACTTGATAAGACAAGGAAAATAAAGACTGAGAACTGACCGTTTGATTTAGCTTTGGCAGAGTAACAGGTACAGAAAACTAAATGAAAAGTGCTAAAATAGCAAGAGAAACTGGAGAAAGCAAATACAGAGAAAACCATTCGAATTTTGGTACAAAACAGAATTGATGTTTATAAGGGTAAAGAAGTTCATAGCGTATCTGTGTACTAACAGCAATGTTCCACCATTGAGAAATTCTGATGATGCAGGAGGAGGAAGCATTTTCTAGAGCTCTATCCTTTGGCAGACAAGCAGGCTTGGGGTCTAGCGTGCAGACAGAGGGATGACAGAGCTGTGGGCAGCTGGCCTGTGGTTTGAATGAGGGAAGCAGCAGCAATCAAGGAGCAAATGCAGTGGAGGGAACATGTGGTAAATTCCCTTATGTTTGCTCCAGTGTTTTCCAATAACAAGGAAACATGGTCATCTGCTAAGAGTAAGGACAGGGAAGAAAAGTTTGTACTTAAGAAGGGTTGACAGAGTCCTCTAGGAGAAAGGAGAACTGAATGAATCAGGGAAGTTATAAATGGATAGAAATTGTTGGCAGGATGATGATTTAAACTTTTCATTCCCTTGGTCTGGAACAATTGCCTTTATTCACTCATTGATTATAGTTCTAGGTAGGCAGGAGGGCCACGTGCACGACTTACAGCCAGGTGACTAATCAGGGAAGAGACACTGGAAGGCACAGGAGGCAATTACTTTGTTACTGTACATACTTTGTACTTCTGCACTCATAGAGTTTTTACAAGACAGACATTAAAATTTTCAAAAACTGTACTTCTTAGTAATAACTTGATGCAAACCCTTTTCCAGGAGCATAGCTCACAACTTCCTCTGAATTTATGTGGCAACCACAGTGGATTTCTACTTGCTGTATCCTGAAAGCAGTACTGGATCCATGCAACCTGAAGCAACTCACCAGTTAATTAATTTCCCCATGACTACTACTGCTGTCATATTCCCTCCTTCAGGATCCCTGAGTTTATTCAGAAGGCAAAACAAGCATGGTATCATGCTTATATCAAAGTTCCATTAATAAACTTAACATGATACACTTGACTTTCAAGGGGTGCCTCTAGGGAGCTCACTCCATGTCCTTCCACATTTTAAAATCCCTCTTGGTCATTTCCTAGTCTCACTCCACAAATACCGAGGGCTCACTCTGTGCCAGGCACTGTGAAGGGCTGAGAGCACAATAACAAGAGGGAAAAAGAGCAGACAAAGTCATTCCCCAGGGTAGTGCAAGAACCATCTATTAGTAAACATGATAATAAAGGTAACGTGTTAACTCTGCTACAAGGAAGGAATGTGGCACTAGGAAAATGAAACAGTGAGATGTGAACAATTTCAGGTATAGCTTTTCTAAGGAAGAGATGACTGTTGAGAGATGAGGGGAGTATGGACATTAGCTAGGGGGTTGCTGAAATAGTTATTTTAAAAAACCTTATGGAAAAAAGAATTGCACTTGACAGAGGCCCTAGGGCAGGATGCTCAGACTGCATAACCAAACAACATGAATACCTTAAATATCAACCCTGCAACAAGGAAAATTAGTTAAGATCTCTGAGCATCCATTTTTTAATCTGTAAACCAGGTATGGTAGTACAGCTACATTTGGAGTTCATCTTCCAAAGGTTCATGTGCTGGAAGCTTCGTCCCCAGTGTGGTGATGTTGAGAGCTTCCACAACCTCCCACCAGAGGTGGGGCCTATTGCAAGAGAATTACATCCTGGACATACTCTCAGAAGGGACCAATATAGTTCCTGAGGGCCAGGTTAGTTACTATTAAAGGAGCAAGCCTGGCCCCTGAATCCCTCTTCCTTCCTATCTCACCATGTGATCTCTCCTTCTTGCAAGTAATCCCACTTTGATACCATCCACCATGTTGTGCACCAAAACTAAGGAGATGCTAGTGCCATGCTCCTAAGACCTCCAGACCTGTAAGCTAAATAAATTACCTTCCTTTGTGTATTTTGTTCTACCAACAGCAAATGGACTAATAACAAGGACTGGTATGAGAACTGACTATTTGGAGTTATTTGTAAAGCTTAAAATGAAGACTCACTTTGCTCAACAATCTATGTAAGCATCTTTTAAGCAAAAATAAGTTCTAAACTAAATGCTAACTATGTAAGTAGGCTCAAGCATTAAGTACACATATTATAAAATGTAAGTTTATCCTGCTGAAATGCATTAAGGGGGAAAAGGATTTCACCATAGGCAATAAAGACAGGCAATGATGGCTCCCGTGTATTAGGTAAAGAATACAGTAGAGAGATGAGATATGAAGAATGTGGTCACACACCCCTGACCTGGTCAGTCTAGACATTTACACAGTAGAGAGCAATATAGAGGTAATGGGAAACAACAAAATGATCTATCTTCAAACAGCTTAATAACTTTCAAGATAAAAAACGCAAAATATATTTGCAAGGAACATCAGTAATTTGGGAATCATATTATGTGTTGACAATGTACTAACCATATTAGCTTACATAAACTGTATGGCAATGCAGGATTGTCATTCTATAGCAAAATCCTAACGAGGCTCCAGGTAACAAATTGTTTTGCCATTAACACTAAACACTACAATAATTATAGTGTTTAGTGTTAATAAACACTACAATTCATCTTACAAAATTCATCTTACAAAATTCTTCAAATGATGCAGAAATATAATATTCATCCTTATAGGGATGATGATAAATACCTTTCACTTCCTTGCAGACTACCTGTGGTGGACATCATAAACACTGGAGGTGAACAACTATACCACACCCATGCTGTCGTACTGAAACACTTAACTGACAATGGATCCAACAACACTTGTTCATTCAAACTATTTAATCCCTCTGGCTCTCTATACCTCTAACTCTTGTACTAACAGTGAAAACAAGTTCATTAGATATAGGATCAATATTTTATAAGTACAAGCACAGTTATCCTCATACTTTTTGCCAAACTAAGAAAATCTTAGCCACATTCAGAGATGGTTGCAAAAACAGCAATATAATTTATCTCAAGGAGTAGAATTCTTTTAATAGACCTTGCTTTGAGGCCTTTTAGCATTAGTTTTCCCAGCAACTTTTTCAAGAGTTCTTGATATAAAGAATATTATTCATAAGAAAACTATAGAGAATTACCACTTACAGTTTCCTGTTTAAAATTTGTGATACTTTCCCCTTCTATGTCAAAGGCTCTATTAGTTACAAAGGAAAAGATTCTATAATTTGAAAGCCAAAAGGCTACCCTTCACACAAGGATGCAACATGCTCAGAATCAGAAAAACTGCATCAATCAAGAACTCATACCAAAACCATCACAGAGGTTTTACTATTTGATAGGAATAACTCTGCAAAATTTATCTTTATTGTAGAAATTACCTTTCAAATCATTTAGATATGATGGGGGAAAAGAAAATGGAAGTAATGATGGGAGAAAAAAAGTCAAGAAAAGTATTTACTTCCTACCCAGGTAAGAGTAAATTCATAATGCTCTGTAAAAGAGGAAAATGACCAGAGCTGCGTCTGTCAAATGAGAGAACAGTCTTTTCATCAAGATGCCTATGAAGTGGGGACAAGCCATCTGGACCACATCAAAACCAACCCAAAGACAAAGCCAAAAATAAAAGCCTCTAACTGACCAAGTATTAGTGGTTCAAAAAGCCCAAAGAGAATTAGGCAGCAAAGTACATGAACTATGATTTTTCCTAACTGAGACTGAAAATGATTCCATATCTGCTTATGCAGACTTGAAGCCCAAATGAAAATATCAGCGTGCAATACAACTTAGAGTTACTGATGGGCCTGATCCAAATGACAAGCATACAAAAATCAAAAGTAACAATGATGACTAACTTCAAGTCGGTGAAGAGGAGACTACAACAGTCCAGTGGACAGGTGGCTGTGGTTCAACTGAGACTGCGCAGTCAAAAGGCAGAGTGCCAGGGAGGAGGGGGCAGGGCAGACTAGGAAGCAAGACGAGTCAGTGGTAAAGGAGTGAGTCCTGAGGTTAAAGGATCAAGGTGACACTACGACTGTGCAGACATGTGGTAAACCACATTCCTGTACAATCAAGTAGAAAAACGGGGTGTGGAAGAAAGATGCAGCTTCGCTGGTTCTGTGTTCAGTCTGAGCTGACAACAGAGCATCAGGAGGAACAGGTACGTAGGGGATGGACTGCACACCACCACACGGAGCATTAGAGGAGAATCTCACTGTAAGTGAACCAGACAATAAACTTTAAACACATAGTAGATATTCATGGAACATTAAGACATGAGTGGGACCTAGCATCAACCTCTCTCGTGGGGAAATCCAGCCCATAATTTAGGCACACAATCGCAACCTAGTGTAGCAACGCCATCTTCCAGTCGAGGAGCAACAGACAACAAACACAAACCCTGTAGAGACTAATTCAGAATAAAAATTTACTAAATAGAGAAAAAGGTTCTTTAAAAAAAAAAGGACACTCATATCAATTTATACTTATTTTAATCTCATATCCTGATTTTGGAAATGTTTTAAAAACGAAGAGAATGGAAAATGTTGCATGTTCCTTCCCTCCACCTCCGTAGCATTTTTCAAAGAAAGAAATGTCATAATTAAGACATATAATGTAGAAAATTTCCTGAAAATTCAAGGAAAAAAACAAAGTATAGAGCAAATATCCACCTACGAAAACTGTAAAGAAACTTTTATTTTGAACAATTCATTTTCTATTGCTTTTCACTGTATTTGATCAAATAGAAATTACTGTTATTAAGCCTAAGGAAATAAATTGAAAGCTAAAAGTAGCATTAATTCTCCAAACAATGGCAGAGCTAAAACGTGAAAGCACTAAAAAATACAGAAGCACAAGTGAAAAAATTTTTTCCAGTTCCAGAAAATTGCTTCTGTAAAAATACAATATTCTGTACAAGACAGTAGTAGTTCCTAAGAGAATAAATGGCTCAAAATATGATGAAAGTGTTCCCACAGCGAACAATTCACTCTTCTTACAGATTCCAGATGCTCAACATTCCTGACATCAGAATGGAAAAATTTACTGGTAGTCTAGAGAAATTTAATATCACCATTCTTGTCATATCTCTCATAGCTTCATTATTAGAACAAGTCTGGGGAAGCTATAAACCTATGTTAAATGATAAAAAATATGTCCTCTGTGTTCAATCATATTTGATAGTTAAGCAACCAAAATATTTGGAAATCATATAGGAAAAGACTTGAGAAACAGAAATAAGTATTTATTTGTTTTTTTCATAATTTTGATATGTACATTCTGTACAGTATAGACAGGCAATGGACCAAAACGTTTTACTATAACCTAGGGCTAATAAACACTAAAGAACATATATCGACGCCCAGAACAACACTATTAAATTTTATTATATTAATAAAATGGGATACACCAAGCTTTAAATTTTCCACTTTGTCAAAGGTAAAATAATCAGCACTATTTAGTGCCATTCATAACAGGCCTCATTTTTCTCATTTAAAGTTGTGTTTTATTTCCATAAGTACCTATAAGACTAAAAGACTTTAATTCAACCCTGACACAAGCATTCTCTTTCTTACACAATCCCTCAATTCCAAATAACCTAGTAAAGCAATTGGGAGGCTGAGTCTTTAAATATACAAAACAATCAAATTATAATATTGAAGTTTGCTCAATAACAATTCATATAATTAACTTTTTAAAGTCTATAAAATCAGGTTGAGTTAACTGGAGGCAAGTGCATATATACACCTGTACTTTCATTTTTAAAGGATATCTCTAAGCTAGAAATGGGTTCCAATTTATAATTAACTTAGTGCCAGTTGTCTGTAGCTTTGCATAAAGTATTCTCCACTACCAAAATAAATATGATAGTTTGGTTTTAGCAGTACTTACCCAAAAGATAAAGGCATAATGAAATGCAAATTACTTCTAAACCTTGCAGAGATTATGGCCTATAGCTATCCTGTATTTATATTACATTAAACCAGTTATAGGGCAAACTAGGATGCAGTAGTTTGCTATAAAAGCTAAAGCACTACACATGCTTCATGGTAGTTATAGTACGACAGGACTTTTTTCAATTTATTTTGTTATTTATTGTATATTTAGAATATAGCAATAACATGTAGTTAGACCAAATTTTTTTGAAGAGTAAATCTGAACTGTACCTTATACTGCAGGGTAGTATCCAAATCTGACCCCTCATCATATTATTGAGCCTCCTTTCAGTGTATGAAGTGGTAAAAGATCAACAGATATTAACCTTAATCAGGAAGAAAAGTAATAGTAAGAGAAAGTGAGGAAGCGAAAAGCAGCCTGCTGGTGGTACAGAATTATGTAACAAAAAGAGAGGTACATTTTATATTAAGACTATTAAAATAACCAACAGATAAAAAAGAATGAGAAAGTATGTAGCTCCTAATTTATGCCCTCCTGTTTTGCAATGGAATGAAAGCATCAAAAATGTCCATCAGGTAGCTAACCTGCAATAACAGACCTGCTGCCACCATCCTTATCCTGTCTTCTCAGAGGCTTAATAAGCACTGGAGTGAAAGAAAGCTCCTAGCAAAGATCCAGAGATATAAGTATTTTAAATGGCCTTCTATTCAAGCAAATATCCTTTCCAATGTCCCCAAGAACAACCTGTTACACAAGAATGTAATGAGTAAAATCCTAAACAACCTTAACCACCCAAAAGATATAAAAGCCCACTGTGAATGAGGAAAAGGTGTACTAGGTTAGAGAATTCCCAAATAATAACTAAGGTACTTCCATATATGGATTTTAATAGTAAGTTATCTAAACTATGAATTATTTTATGTTAGTTGAAAGTAACAAGTTGGTGGTTCAAGTACCAAGTTGTTACCAAGGTAACAACTTATCAAGGCAAGTACCAAGCCAAATGCTTCCTTTCAACCACACTCAAGTCTTCTCTGAACAGATGACCTTTCACTTGCAATAGTATTTACGACTACTGGAAGTAACTTCCCTCTGGCCAAATGACCAAAAGAGTGACCAGGAAAATGTGCTGCAACAAAAAAGAATATTGAGAAACAGACTGAGGATACATACAGAACTAAATACAAAATAAGGGTGGTGTTTCAAATCAGTTCAGTACTGAGGAAATGTTTTACTAAGAGCACTGAACTTTAGTATTACCATTTCCATAAAAGTGAAATCCAATAAACTAGATGCCTATATAATAAAGCCAATCCCTAATAATCTCACAGGGTCCAAATCGTTTTATGAAAATTCAGCCAAAGAGACATATGCTAGAGTAAAAGTCCTCTCCAGATACCTGCAAGGATGATTTTCCACAATCTCTAACTTGATAAGAAGAAATGAAGAAAAATACATAGACTTTATCCTATCCCTTATCTTAAAATATGTTCACTTGAGCTTCCTGAACAATCTTAAAAATCTAGGTGACTCCAGAGGCCGGCCATGTGGCTCAGTGGTAGCGCACTTGCCTAATATGTTTGAGGCCTGGCATTAAATTCCCAGCCCTGCAAAAGAAAAGAAAAAAAATCAGGATATTCAAGTCACTCTGTCGGAAAAAGAAGATTCATATTTAATGTGAGTGTTGGCAAATATTTTTATATTTTTTCTTTTTCTCATTTGATTGATTGATTGATTGACTTAAGATACTGAGATTTAAACCCAGGGCCTCATGCATGCTCAGCATAAGCTCCCTGAGCTCCACTCCCAGCTCAATATTTTTAAATATTTATTAAATTTTTCAATAGCTCTATAACAGCAATTTAATTACATCTTAATAGAATAAAATCATCTTCTATGTTGGATCTCCATTTTTAGCAGAATTGTTTGCCATGAATCCCTAAATTTCACTTCTAAAAGAAAAGCAGTTATGTCTTTTGAGTGACAGATATAAACTCAATGAAAAAATTGCTATCACCAAAGAGCAAAGACCATTTTAATATTGAACCATTATAAACCAACAGGAATCTGAAATCTACCAAGACAATCCTTTATATATTTGGACACTGAAACCATCACAAACTCTTTCTAGAACACTAAGATTATGCTAAGAAAGAAAGAAAATATTGTTGTGACAATGAAGCCTACTATAATACAAAACCTAGCAATTTAGGCAATTTTAGTCAGTATTATGCAGAAGCGTATATGGAAAATTTTACTATAAAAATAGCTCCCCAATATAACTATTTATTTCATAAAACCACAAAAAATTAATTTAATTGACACTCTCTTTAATTTAAATGACACTTTTAATAGCATTTTCTCCTGAGCAAGAAACTGCTAGGAAAGCAAAGATGGGCATTTTCCAAATCGCTCACTGGGTTCCAAGCCTCTGAGAAAACAGTGTGAGAAATTAGATCAACTCTTATTTTTTAAGGTGTGGCCTACTGGACATTAGAGGGTCCCAGTGATCTACTAAGTGGTGCACAGGCCATTTCTATTGGTAATTTAGCACTATCAAAGGAAAAAAATCAGTAATATTTTGTTTACCTGTGGTCAAATTTACAACAAAATTATGGCTTTTGTAGAAATCTGTTCCATCCTTGTTACGTGAGGGTGAATAAGTGATCTGGCTGCAACAGCTCTCAGCCACTCATCATGAGGGCTGATCGGGCTCACATGGCTGGCTAGATGGTGTCCCCTCCTCTCTCATGGATCCATATATATATTACTAACCAAAGCTATGTGTTCAAAGAGAATGACTTTCCCAGGTAAAAAAGGGTGTTTCTTTGGTTATCGGTGGACTAGGGGTTGCACTCACTGCTAGAAGCTCCAGACAAGCTCTCAAGGCCACAGAAATGCTGCAGAGGTTAGGCTTATCTGTGCTCAGTCAACTTCCACTGGCATTTGTTTGGTGCCATTGTGTTTGGGAAAATAACACTTTACACAATTGCAATTATATAAAGTCACATATTCCACTGACTAAAATAGATCAAATACTTAGAATTAGTTCACAGAAGCATCAATATAGTGATTAAAAATAGTAATGCTAACACAGAGTTTCCCAAATGCCTATTTGCACACTGCTTGTTGATCACAGAGAACAGCTAACAGGCAGCTACATGCCTGGCAATCCTGTTTTGGAAGCAAACTGTGAAAATTATAAATATGATCAAGTCAAATCAGCAGAGGATACTTATTTCTGGGAACTACTGAAAGAAAAGCACACCAAGCTCAGACTTGCTTTTCCACAATGAAATAAACAAATTATCAAAGGGAAAGGAGGATATGAGGCTTTTTTAAAATGAAAAAATGACACCACCATATTTTTCATGACTTTGACAGTAAAAATAAAAGCATATTCTTGCTATTTCAAAGGCTTCCTTTAGTGGCAAATCTCAGTGATACATCCAGTACCTTCAGTAACTTAAAACTAACAATTTAAGGATAAAAGCATCATGATTTTGATGTTGGAAATAAGGTTGAGATTTCCTAATCAGACTGATGTATAGTGCAAACAACTTAAATGTTGGCTAGACATTTTTAAAAGATCTAAACAGAATTGCTTATAAATATATATATACACTAAATAATTAAAATACTATACTAATAATATACTAATAGTATGCTAAAAATTTAAAATACTGGTATATAAAAGACCAGATGTAGCTCAAAATTAATAAAACGGAAGACAGATGAAGATGCTGGAAAGAAGCTGAAAAGACAAGAAAAGATTTGGAACATTACATAAACTTAGTAGATAACGCAACAGCAGGGTTTGACAGGATTGACTCCAACTTTGAAAGAAGTTCTATTATGGGCAAAATGCTGTCAAAAGCATCACATGCTCTAGAGAAATTTTTCGTGAAAGGAAGAGTCAATCTATGAAGCAAACTCCGCTGTTGACTTATTTTAACAAAGTACCACAGCCACCTCAAACTCCTGAATCCACCACCTGATGAGGCGGCAGCCATCAACACCAACGCGAGAGCCTCCATCAGCAAAAAGAATACATCTCTACAAATGCTCAGATGATAGTTAGCAATTTTTAGCAATAAAATATTTTTAATTAAGGTAGGTGCATTGGCTTTTTTTAGACACAATGCTATATAGCACACTTAAGAGACCACAATATGAAGTCAACATTACTTTTATATGCACTGGGAAACCAAAAATTTTGTGACTCACTTTACTGAGATATCTGCTTTAATGCAGTGGTCTGGAACCAAATCCACACTATCTCCAAGGTATGCCTATACAAAAATATTTGAATGACTTAATCAACAAGCTTGACCTAAGAGACATACAGGAATATAGCTGCTGTTAAACACATACATACAGAATACTTATTAAAACTGACCATATATCAAACCACAAAGTAAGTCTAAAGAAACTTAAAGGACTAAAATAAAGCAAATTCAGTTTTCTAAAAATATTTTAAAATTATGAAATAAAGGCAGTAAAACTTAGGGACAGTCTTAAAAATGAATATTAAGAAAAAAGGCAGACTTGAACAGTTGTGAACAAAGTATTTCAAAGAATGAGAAAAAGACCAGTAAAAGTTAATGAAATAAAAACAAATGTTCAACACAGAAAATTAATAAATCCAGAAATTTTATATCTAAAAAGACTAACAGAACTGAAAAAAAGCTAACAAAATTAAGCAGATTAGAAGAGAGAGCAAAAATAACAATATCAGGACTAAACAAGAAGAAATCAATACAGAAACTACTGACATAAAATAAAATTATGAGCAATATGATTTCACAACAAAGTTGAACATTTTCATGAAATGGCTTTAGAAAAATGTAAGTCACCAAAAATTGACCCAAGAAGAACAGAAAGATTTAAAGATAGTCTTAAAACCTTTAAAATAAATTAATTGTATAATGAAAATCTTATCCAAAAAAAATTCCCAGAACCAAGTGGCCTAACAGGTAAGTGCAACTCAAGAAAAAGTTAGTTTCAATGTTTCACAATCTTTTCCACCAGAGGAAAAGACAAGACTCCATCCAATGCTGGCATGACTTTATGAAAATGTGATAAAAGAATGAGAAAGGGAATTATAGGCTAAACTCACTTGTGAACACAGATTTTTAAAAATCTAAACAAAATATGAGCAAACCACATCTAGAAGTATATAAAAAGGACAATGAATTATGACCTATTTGAATTTGTCTCTAAAAAGCAAGTTGGTTTACTGTTCAAAAATCAATGTAATTTGCTATATTAAGAAATTAACAGGAAACCAATCACAATCACAGGATCATTAAGGTAACTAAATGAAAAGCAAAATTCAATAGCTTGCCATTTTTTAAAAATTTTGTTGCAAACTAGAAATAAAAGGAAACTTCCTTTACAAAGAATACATAGGACTTTCAGTTTTTGTTTCAGAGGAGGAGAAAGTGGAACCTTCTTCCAGTGTCCCAAATCTGAGTTGATCCTACACCATCTGCCTCCACCATGCCACCTACAACCCCAACAAGATCAAAATGGTGTAACTGAGGTGCACCAGTGCTAAATTAGTGCCACATCTGCAGTGGCCCCCCCAAACAAACTTCTGGTTCTGTCTCCAAAAGAGTTCAATGATACTGTCAAGGCCAGTGGTGAGTGAAAGGTCTGAGAATCACAGTGAAACTATCCATTCAGAACAGACAGGCCCAGACTGAGGTGGTACCCCCTGCCTCTGCCTTGATCATCAAAGCCCTCTGGAAACGACCAAGAGACAGAAAGAAACAGAAAAACACTTAACATAATGGACATAGCCCCTTTGATGAGACTGTCAACACTGCCAGCATGCAACACCAATCTTTACCCAGAGAACTCCTGGAACCATTAAAAAGAGCCTGGGCACTGCCCAGTCTGTGGGCGGCAATGTTGGTGGCTACCACTCTGATGGCATAGTAAATGACATCAACAGTGGTGCAGTGGAATGCTCAGCTAGTTAGGAAGTACAAAGGAACCCACTGCAATAAAGGATCTTCTGACAGCAAAAAAAAAAAAAGGGGGGGGGGTGAAGGATATAAAAGGAAAAAAAAACACACTGAGCAAACAAGACAAAGAAGAAATGTTGAAGTAATTCCTTTGAGATGCAAAACTAAAAACAATGATGCATGCTTTCACCACTAACACCAGTGTCATAAAGGTCCCAGAGGCTGCCGTTGCCAGCAAAAAGGAAAGGCCAATCTTTATAAGAAGTCATTGTGAAGCATGTGGATAGTTGTGTGGAAAAAGTATCCTACTTCACACCTTATACTAAAATCAATTCTGAAGTCTTAAAACTAACATACAGAAGGAGAAAGGCAATAACTCCATGATCTTAAGATAAGGAAACATTTCATGCATAAAATATAGAAATTACCAATGCTAAAGGAAAATGGAGCCCAACTACATTGAAATTACTGACTTCTAGGCATGAAAGACAGCTTAAAGAGTGAGAAGACAAGCCACAGAAGAATACATAAAGGCTGGTGGTATTTGAGGGAATCTAATTAAGGATGAGTTACCATTGAAGATAAATTTAATTTGGGTTTAGTGGGAATGTAATTATGTAGTGGGCTTAGTTACATAGTTCCTTAGTGCTGTGTATGTTTAACTTATTGTTAGCCATCCAGTGGAAAAAGATTTTGAGGATTACTACAGCAGCCCACTGTGCTGACTAAGTTGGCTTCATAACACAGGATGCGGGTCCAGAGTACGTACCATTACATGACCATGTTCTTTAGCCCCCAGCACCAGAAATATGAGGGTAATTTGAAGTGGACCACGACAAAAGACAGTAAAGTTTGTATCAATCATTGAAGTTTTGCAATAAAATTATTTGCTGAGGAATCTATTCGCATTTAGAGCTATTCAAAACAAATTCTCTTCTGTCAAGAATATATTCAATAATGCATCACTGATCTTTTTTTTACATTTTTTTAGTTGTTGGTGGACACAACGCTTTTAGTTGATTAATTCATTTTTATGTGGTGCTGAGAATCAAACCCAGTGCTTACATGTACTAGGCAAGGACTCTTACCACTGAGCCACAACTCCAGCCCCACTATTTTTTAATTGGGTAACATACAAAGAAAAATTTACCATAATTTTCATGTGAAGCTGAATGAAGTTTACATCCAAACTATCAAGAGTAAAATAAAAAATAAGGATAGAATTCCTTTTCATTTAAAGACCATATTACATATGAAGAAGTGATCAAAGAGCAATCAGCCAGAAAATATAGACAATATAGAAGTGTGTCAAGCAGACCAGTAATAAAAAGATCATGTTTTTTTCATGGATTTTTAAATAATTATATGTATGCACTTTTAATATTTATAATTTCTTATAATTTTTCTCATTCTAAATAGTCACTTTCAGTCTAAGAAAACCCATAAGGCTTAATTCCATTTATAAATGTCAACAAGGAGCAAAATTAAACCATATTGCCCAGAAATGGTTAGGCAAATCATAAGCTATGCATTATGCATAGTGTGGAGTAGGAATCTTTTCTGTTTTCCCTGCCCATCTCAAAGGAGGTCGTCACTGAGAAGCAGTTGCTTTCAAGGTATTCAATTTCTTAACCTAGGTGGTAGTCACATGGATGTTAGTGTTATGAGCACTTTTAAAACTGCACTTGTAAAAGTTTTACATACATTTCTGTACATATATTATATTTCACATTATATGTTTATACAAATCATATTTAATGAAATTATAAAACTAAAACTAACATGGGTGTTATATGGGAAAGGAATGATTCCCAAAAGTATGGCACCATTACAGGATTAAAAATATCAACTCTAGCTGATGAAAGCTGTTTCCTATGAGTTAACAACTCTGATATTGCTATATATGTAAACTGGACTGGAACTTAAGATTAAGTAAACTTGTGATGGATGAGAGGGGCAAGCTTTTAACTGCTACAGAAGGAATTTACAGAGAAGCAAAAGAAAAAGGCCAGAATAATCCATTTACTAGTAGATCAGAGTTGGAGACTTCAGTCAGAATTTATATTAGCTTAATATAGCTATATCTGATTACACGTAGAAATGTTCATACATACATGTGGAAATTTCTGTACTATATTTGTAAATCTCCTATAATTCTAAAATTACTATAAAATTGGTTTATAAGATACTGGCCTATTTATTTACTTATTAAAAGTTTATTTACTTATTAACTGTACATAAAAGTGGGATTCACTGTGATATATTCATACATGTACAAGCATAATTTAGTCAATTCTGCTATTTCTCCCCTTTTCCACCCTTCCTCCCTCCCCCTGACTTGACTTCCTTGACTCTACATGGATCAGTGGAGGGAAAAAGAGAGGGAAAAGGGAGATATCAGGGAGAGAAATGGAGCAAATTATGTTATATGCATTTATGAATACATTACAATGAACCCCACTATTATGTATAACTGCAATGCATTAACAAAACAAAGAAAAGATGCCTTAAGATAAAATCAGTGGACCATTATAGCCAAGAAAGAGAACCCAGATCAAATGTGATGCTCACATGTGATAGAAGAGCTACTACAAATTTATGTGGAAAGTGATTCTGGGATAACAGACAATCCATATGGGAAATTAAAATAAGATTAAATTAGACAATTGCCTCCATGTACAACTTGCAGTTGAATTAAAATTCCAAATATATGAAAACAAATCTTTCAAATTATTAGAAGAAATCTTAGAAATATCTACATGATCTTGGGACAGGAAAGGCCTACTTATGCAAAAGAAAAAAAAAGCAAAAGCAAAGATTGATTTGACTATGTTAAAGTTTCAACTCTATGAAAGAAATGATATGATTTCAGGGGCAAAAAAGACAAACAGTTGACCAGAAGAAATGGTGTGCAATCTATAAGGCCCAAAGAATATGTAAAATAGAAATGAAGAAATTCTGCAAATAAATTAGAAAATGATAAACCAACACCATGATGGTGAAGGGATTTGAATAGTTAAATCACTGTGTTGGTCAGCTTTTTCAATGCTGTGACTAAAAGTCCTGACCAGAACAATTTTAAAGGTAGAAAAATTTATTTGGGGGCTCAGAGTTTCAGAGGTTGCAGTCCACAGAAGACTAGTTCCATTCCTTGGGGCTTAAGATGAGGCAAAACATCATGTTGGAAGAGTGTACCAGAGGTAAGCAGCTCACATGATGATCAGAAAACAGAGAGAGACCACTTGCCAAATATGAAATACATAACCCAAAGGCACACCCCCAATGACCCACGTCTTCCAGCCACATCCTACCTACCATCATTTACCCTTCAGTTAATTCACTGGTTGGGTTAAGGCTCTCATAACTCAATCATTTCACCTCTGATTGTTCTTGCATTGTTTTACACATGAGCTTTTGGGGAACATCTTACATCCAAACCATAACAATCACAGAGGAATGAACATATGTTAAACAAATGAAAATAACCTCAATGTCAGTAGAAATGCACCTTTAACACTTAAAAATACTGATTTTACCATTCAGATGGTAAAAATGATAGAAGCTAAAAGTACTGAATATTGACAAGAATGTAGAAGAAAGGATCTTTAATACATTGTCTATATATCATTAACTGGGTTAACCAGTCTGGAGGACAATTTTTTTTTCTTTTTTTTTTTGGTACCAGAGATTGAACTCAGGGGCACTCGACCACTGAGCCACATCCCCAGCCCTATTTTGTGTTTTATGTAGACACAGGGTCTCACTGAGTTGCTTAGCACCTCGCCATTGGTGAGGCTGGCTTTGAACTCATGATTCTCCTGTCCCAGCCTCCCTAAGTGCTGGGATTACAGGCTTGCACCACCACGCCCGGCTCAGTCTGGAGGACAATTTGATGGCATGGTTCAATGTGCACATCTTTTCTCCCAAAATATTTACAAAAGAAGCAGAACCAGGGTTTCATTAATAGTAGTATGGTCCACTACATTGTGACACTATGAGAAACTATGAACTAGTTCAAAAGAATGAGGTAAATATGCAAATTGGTGCAACCAATCTGGAAAGCAGTATGGAGATTCCTTAGAAAACTTGGAATGAAACCACCGTTTGACCCAGCGACCCCACTCCTCAGTCTATACCCAAAGGACTTAAAAAAAGCATACTACAGTGACACAGCCACTTCAAAGTTTATAACAGCTCAATTCACAATAGCTAAACTGTGGAACCAACCAAGATGCCCTTCAATAGATGAATGGATAAAGAAGCTATGGTATATATATACACAATGGAATATTACTCAGCATTAAGAGAGAATAAAATCATGGCATTTTCAGGTAAATGGATGGAGTTGGAGAATATCATGCTAAGCGAAGTAAGCCAATTCCAAAAAACCAAAGGCTGAATGTTGTCTCTGATAAGTGGATGCTGATCCATAATGCGGGAGGGGGCATGGGAAGAATGAAAGAACTTTGGCCAAAGGGGAGGGAGAAGAGGGAAGGGAACACGGGGGCAGAAGAGATAGTGGAATGAGATGGACATCATGCCCTAGGTATAGGTATAACTGCACATATGGTGCAAGTCTGCATCGTGTACAGAGAAATGAAAAGTTGTGCTCCATTTGTATACAATGAATCAAAATGCATTCTGCTGTCATGTATACCTAATTAAATTAATTTTAAAAGAAGAATGAGGTAGATATATAGGTGTGTACAGGGATAAATATATTGATAAATACACATAAAAAATACACTTTGCTGGCTTCCAAATTAACATCTTGACAAAAAAATATCTTATATAAATTAACAAGCAAAATTTCTTCATGACAAAAACTAATCCCCAGTGTAAATCTCAGTATGGGGGGGAGAATTCTTGATAAAGATGAGACAAAACTTTCCAAAATGTAAGTATGAATATGCCAGAAAATAGCAAAGAACGATATATGCAAACCATGCAAATAAAAATGCCACTAACTTATGTTATCAACAACACAAAATTACATTTGTAACTCAGCTGTTTTTGAAAATAAAGAGCAAATGATTGGAATGGTATAGGCTGAAATAGCTATGGCAGCTGGTTAGAAAATAGGACCAGTAGGACCAAATTCAGCACAGCCAGTGTGACATAATGGAAATTCTTTTAGTCACAGTATGCCACCGCTTCTTTCAAGGGGTCTTCGAAATGCACAGAAGAGCCTTCAACCATGCTTTTTTTTTTTTAATTGAGGATCTAACCCAGTGTCTCACACATGCTAAGCAAATGCTCTAGCCTTAAATATGCCCCCCTCTCCCAGAC
Source organism: Geosciurus inauris (assembly GCA_004024805.1). Classification (NCBI taxonomy): domain Eukaryota; kingdom Metazoa; phylum Chordata; class Mammalia; order Rodentia; family Sciuridae; genus Geosciurus; species Geosciurus inauris. The sequence continues at coordinate 20,210 of PVHX01003717.1, read as the reverse complement.
ACACACATCCTTATAGGGATCCAGGGGAAAAATTACCATATCTGAGGAATCCCAGAAGGACCTCCCAAGGGGCATCTGCCATCCCCACTGCACCCCCTAAATCAGATCAGAAAGGGGCAATTTTACACATACATGTGGGATGGTTTTTTTTCTTTCTTAGAAATATTCACTCTGCGTCTCTAAATCTTACAACTGATACAATGAAATATGTTTATGAGTTTTAACTGAATCTCTTAATGACATCTGTCAATTTGTCATGTCTAGAAGAAAATAGAGAAATGGAATAAGGAGGATATTTTCTTCTTTAAATAGAAAATAAAGTGAGGTCTGAAGCAAGGGTGGCAAAAAGTTTACGTCTGTTATTAAATCTGTGTGAAGGGCAACATGGGTAGGTACAGTGGTATTTGCCAGAATTTTCTGTATGTTTAAAATACCTCATTTTAAAAAACCAAATGCACGGCACTATTCCAAAAGCAAGACAATGTGAGACACTGGCACAGGGCAGCACAGAGAGCATCACTACCTGGAGAAAAGAGCAGCCAGACAGACAGAGGCCTCCAGGAACTTTTCTACCAAGGACATATCTTAGTTGGTTTCATGCCCCTTGTCTTGGTCACGGAAAAACAGGCACGAGCTGTTGGTGCTGACTTACAGCAATGCTAAGTCTCACCACGAACAAGACTGAAATAGGGGTGGAAGGAAATCTGCCCCTCTTGGCTTGGCATACCTGTGTCACTAGCAGATCCTGTGGACAGAGCTGGCATGATGCAGGCTGCAGGCGAGGAAACGCCTTCCACACACACTCCTCAGAAAGCCACAGGGAGCTCCAGTTCAACCGCCTGCAGCCACGCTGTCGCCCAGGATTTATACGTTGTGTGAGCTCTTTCTAGAAAGAAAAGAAACATTTATACATAAAAAAGAACATCGTTAAAAGGCAACATTCAATAACTAGTTCTAAATTCTTGTTACCACACACTACCAAAGAGATCACAATTCTACAGAATTTCTTCTATAGACAACATGCAGATGTTCAATGAGAAATCTTCTGATTCTGATGTGCAATTTCTAATTGAAAACATGAGTGCTCTTCATCCATGTATCAAGGCTTCCTTAAAGATTTTTACATTTGGTCTGAGGGGCCGCTGATCGGACACATGAAGAACTTTAAGAAGCTTCTGTAAGCTGATGCCATTCTAAAATTCCTTCCCTCTGTTATAATTCAAGCTGTAATTCCAAATGCATAACCAAGACCATATGAATTGTCAGCAACCTATAACTAATTATATTTTTTAAAGAGCTCATCTAATATGACCACTGCAAAGTTTTCTAACTGCAGACTTGCAAAGAACCTTGAAAGATTTTTTTACTAAAATTAAAGCATGATATTATTATAGACTTCCAGAACTGTTAGTAATTTAAACTAAACTTAATGATCCAAACTAATAAGTAAATTCTTTTAGTGAAAACTAGGCTTTAATGTATCTTAGAAAATATCAACATTTCTTTCAATAACTATCCTAAGTTTATCCCAAAATAGGCAGTACAGGCAATATAGCATAACAGCTGAGCACAGGGGCTCTAGAGTTTGGTTTAATCTCTAATTGGGCTAGCTCTGTGATTTTGCACAAGTTTTTAATCTTATTAAATAAACCTTAATTTCCTTACAAATGGAGATAATGATGTAGAATTGTTGATAATTAAATATGCTAAGGCATACAACATAGTGTTTCATACACAGTAAACAAACAATAAATTTAATATGACAGGGCATTTTTAAAATTCAGGTAATTATAAAATTCAAACATAAAGGAAAGTAGCGAGATTAAAATTTACACTGGCCTAGCACCTAGAAGAAGACCATGTGGTTTAAATTTAGATCACTGCTGCCTAATAATGGAAAATACACTCCATTTACATTTTTGTAGAACTCAGAACTACACAATGCACTTAAGTTCATTTTTAAATGCTTTTGCTCCAAATCTCTATAACAAATTAAGTCATTTGAAAGCATATTTTAACATATATTAAGTACAACAGGAAAAACAGACACTGTAAACACTGGAAAAACTGGCTCACTTTAATTCCTAAAACCTTTTAAAATTGCTGATTCATATTACAGAATAAAGAAAATGAGTTTGCCAAATTTTACCTGAAAAAAAAAATCCAACTTTAAAATCTCATTAAAGCCTTCCAAATTAGCTTTTTAATCTTCAAAGTGAAAGTATAAAAAATTCACCAAATAATCTTTCTTGGACTAGGCTATCTGCTGCGATGTCTTGAAATCTGCTTCATATTATTACAAAGGCTCATGTAGTTAAAACATGCACACAAATTCATACAAAGATGAGTGCTAATTAAAAATATGAGGGCAATTATTTTAATTACCAAATGAAAATATAAATCACTAAACTAAAAATTTCAAATGAGAAAAAAAGACAAAGCAAGGTTTCATTAATGCTCAGCTCCAAAGATATTTTCCCAATAATTGTAAAAGGCAACTTTGCTTTGGTTGCATAAATAATTCCAATCAGGATTAAGATTCAACTACATGAAAATATTCCTCATATAAAGCAAGGGTAGAAATGAAGTAATTCATATACAAAGCAAGTCCAAAAAGGAAGACATATAATGGACCTTTGTTTGCTCAAAAGAAAAAAAATGAAAACCAGTTAAAATTTGTAAAGCTTATACACATACATTTCTACCATTATAACAACTGTATGTATGTGCATTGACAGGCATTTATTATATGTGCATATGTGCATAATTTAAGCTCTTTATGCCTTGAGAAAAGTCATAATTTGTATGGTATAGATTGCTACTGTGAGTATAGAAATAGATATACAATGAATACTATGCAACCTACAGTTTTCTTAATGGCTTAAAGAATTTATAATATTTTACTTTTACAATCCATATATATCATATAAACTTGTGCTTATATCAAACAATTAAAACGTGAACAGTGTGGAACATTTCATGGCATTAATACTAAGGAAAACCTTGCAATCCACATCAAAATATCTCTTTGAGCTGATATTGCCACATGTGAAAGGACTTAATATCTCTCATTTTTTTCATAATGAACATTCAGGGTAAATTTTTCCAAATCTGTGTATTTACTACACTGTAATTATCATCTAAGTATATATATTGCCAAGTAATTATCTTCTCAGAACATACATGTAGATTTTTTAAATGGTTTGATAGAATCCTAATCAGCAAAATACTTAACATTTTGTGGAACAAAGTTGTGTTGCTGGCTTTAACTTTCAAATTGAGTTAAATTTTTGTGTAACAATGTTATTTTCTTTGGCTAAATTTATTGAAAATGCTTTGGAATTTGTCAGAACCCAGCCATAATTATTACTGACTGTTGTATGGAATCGATTTACTGCAATACAAAAATACCAGCTGTTACAGTATGTCCTGAGAGGGATTACTGAATATTCTTAAATTGAAGTTCAATCCATCTTTCCATAAAAAAGAGAAAGACCCAAACGCCAGGAACATAACAGCTGTATCAAGTGCACCTGAAGCATTTACAATACCCAACAGAACTATTACAACTTTCTTTTTAAAAGGCTTATTTTTGAAATTTCATTATTCCAGTTGTGCCTTGCTTCTATATATCACACTGTATCAGGTTCTTCTGGCATTGATCACGTGGAAACAGTGAACAACGTGAAGGTCTACGAGCTTTCAATGTTCAATTTCTACTGTCTCTGGCTAACCCTTAATGCTCCTGTGGCATTCATGACATCTAGTGGGCAACCTCAGAAGTGCAAGTATTTGGAGCAGGAAGTGGTCTGCGTTTTCAGTAATACAAAAATGTGATTTCGTTCCATCTAGTGACAGTCATTTGCAAAATTTTTTATTAATATGAACACACGGTTAATAAATATAAATAATAAATCAAGTAATTTCCAAATACATTCCCTCTCAATTGGGTGGAGTGTTCAAGAAAATGAAAACTTTTAATTAACTTCTTTAAAATAATTATACTAATAGGGACTGGGGTTGTGGCTCAGTGGTGGAGTGCTTACCTCACACATATGAGGCAATGGGCTCAATCCTTAGCACCACATAAAAATAAAGTTATTGTGTCCATCTACAACTAAAAATACATTTTAAAAAAAGAATTATAGTAATAGGCTATCACTTCAGGAAACAACTATACTCAGCAATCCAAATGCAGATTATTTCACAAGGTGAAAGTACTCTAACGTTCCATTTTTAAACATATCAGCAATAAAATAACACAAGAAATATAAATTATCACAAATTTTTTCTTGAAAGTTCAATTTGAAAAATTCATTAGTTATATTATCCAATGTAAGAGGCAGACTGACACCTGCTAACATTATTTGAATATTCACAAATTCTATCTGTAAGAATATGACATGGTATTTATAGCTTATACACTAGTGCTTCTCAAGGTTTGGTCCATGGAATCCTAGTAGTCGCCAAGACCTTTCCAGAGGGGTTCCTGAGGTCAAATTATTTCTAGAAAAATAGTGAGATGTTATCTCCTTTGGCATTATCAACATGTGTACCAATGCTGAAAAGCAATAATAGGTGAGACCACTGGCACCTCAGCATGAATTAATACAGTGGCACCACACTGAAGCTACTCATGGTTCACTGCCCAGTACAGGAGGGACAGATAGGTCAGGTGTGAAAGGAGGGGGAAAAGGCTTGCTGTAGATTACCCTCAATGGAGTAATAAAAATTAAAAATTAATGGACTCTTGCCTTCTTTTTAATATTCTTTGTGACGAAATGCAAAGTACTCATAAAGTGTTACTGTTGGGAATAAAGCAAAGGCTATCTCAAGAAACATTTGTGTGATGATGTGAGTTTTAAACAAACTAGTCAACTTTTTCATGGGCGCCATTTTTACTTAAAAGAACAAATAGAAGATAAGCCATAGTAACTGTGCATTTGACATTTTCTTGAAGGTGAATGAAGTGAGTCTGTAACTTCGAGAGAAACTAACAGTATGTATTGCTAAGATAAAATGTGAGCTTCTAAGCAAAAATTTTATAAAGCTTGCATCCACCAAAGATGGACTTCTCTTTGCATGATCCAAGTTAACCAAAACAAATGCAAAAGGTAGGTAAATGAGTCTCCACTTTGCCTGGTTCTTCTATCAGCAGCCCAGTGCTCAAAGGCTTTTCTGAGAAAACCAGTGGTGATACTAACAAATATGACTTTTTTTTTGATACTGCAGCAACATTTGGAAGACCTATATAACTCAGTGAACTTATATTCTCCTATTTTCTAGTAACACATTAGGAAAATCATTCATGAATAAGATTCACGCAGAGCACAAGACAAATTTAAAGTTCCAACCCAATACGTTTATTGATGTGTTTTCCAATTCTACACTACAGCTTACCCTGCCACATGCCATGTTTTGGTATAATAGCAAAATAAATCCACAAATGACTGAAGCAGCTACCAAAATCATTCTACAGTTCTGTTAGGTTGGCTTTCCTCATATCTTTCAACCAAAACATTTAATACAAGTTGAGCATAGACACAAATGAGAAAATAACTGTCTCTTGTTAAGCCAAGAATAAAGTTGCAACTCACTAATGTTTTTTGTTCAGGCAAAAGAGTTATTTTTTATAAAAATGTTATTTGTGTTAACAAGTAACAAGTTTAATATTTTTTTAAAAAACTGAACATAGTTTAATTTGCAATGTTTAATATTGATCAATATAACCCACATAAACCTCTTTAGCGTCTTCAGTAACTTTTAAGGGTGTCAAAAGATCTGAAGTCCAAAAGTGTGAGGATGGCTATTCTAGGCCAAAACCCGGCAAACATTTTCTGTAAACGACCAGACAGGAAACACTTCGGGGCTTTGCAATCCATATGGCCTTTGTCTCAGCATAAATAACACACATGTGAGTGTGACTGTGTTCCCATAACCCATTCATTTCCAGAAATGGGGATTTCCAGGTGTGCTGACCACATTTCTATATCCTTGCACCCTACCTGCCTGTGACTTCAAGATCTAAAAGCAACATGCTTGTAACATTTTTATTGATTATCACTGAAATAATAATAATAATATTGTGGTATAAAACCAGATGCAAAATAAAAGGGATGGAATTTTTAAAGATGTGCTTCCTAATCATCAATAAAATCAGACTTCAATTTTGGCTATCCTAAAAATCTTGTGCTCACAGCCACTGTCCAGCATCCTAAAACAGGATCATCCTGTGTGTTGCTAGCTCAGGAAGACATACAAATTCAAAGTCTGAAGTACAGATTCTAATCAATACATATCACTTTCACACCACTGTAAAGTAGACAAGTGCAGTTTTATGAAGTGAATTATCCTACATTGAGAATTATCTGTATGCATAGGAAACTTTAAAATCTGCTTAGAGCTATCAAAGTGTTCAGATGTTGTTTGTAAGAAAATATGCCTTATACAACCCAAACCAAAAAATCCTAGTTTTCAAGGGGAAAAAAAGGAACAACTGTGAAAGATTAAAATGCCCCACATTGTTACAAACTCAACAGGGTTCAAGTAATATGGAATGTGAAACTAACGTATCTTCTTCCCACAAATGGAAAGGGAAATACCAAAGCCACAGAAAAGCAGCATCTCATTCAAAGAATCCTAGAAAGTTTTAAAGACTGAAAAGAGTAAAAGGAGGACAAGCTGCTTTATAAACTAAAATTAAAAGACCCAGGTTTCCACAGGAAGGTCAGCCAGGAGCCCTGCTCCACTCACCAGGAAGGACACCAACCAGGAGTACTTTCTGGAGAAGGCACACACGGCTTCCCCGACTCGGCTGTCCTTCCTGACCTCTAGCACAACAGCCAGTGCACAAGGACTCCAGTTTTTTTCCCCTCTCCTCAAACAATAGTACTGACAGTGCTGTGCATACCCACAACCTCCAGAGACACTGCTCTTTCTGGTGACGACCACCCTCACTGGGTTCACTTCCTACCACCTACTACTAAAATGTCTGGGTTCCGTCTTCAAGATTACACTGTGAGCCATCAATGAACTGCTGTTTTTGCTCTGTCACACTTTCCTCTAATTTTGGAAAGAATGACAGAACTCCTTTGTTACATTTTCTTTGAATAATTCTCAATTCCGGATCGATCTCAGCATTCCACTAGCATTCTGTTAAATCCTCTCTACTAGAGAAACTATTCTTTACGACCATTTTTTATAATTAAGGTACATTAAGGTAATTTTATGTTTTGTGCAATTTATAGCCCTCATAAGATTTCCTTGAGGATGGAACCTGTGTCATATACCCCTAAAAACTGCTCAGTGGTCCACTACGGTCTGAATATTTTGAGCATGGTCCAGATGCTAGAAGCTTGGTCCCCACTGTGGGGATGTGAGAGGCAGTAGAACCTTTAAGAGGTGTTTGCCTCGTGGAGGTAATTAGATAAGGGGGGGGGGGCATCACCCTTGAAAAAGATTACTGCTGGTCTCTTGTAGTGAGTTACTTCCCACAAGAAAAGGTTATGAGAAAGCTCATATGCTTGGCCTCTTCTGCATGTGACTGTTTCTCTTCCAAATTCTTTGCCATGTTGTGATACAGCCAAGGGGGCCCTCACCAGAGGCTGAAATGGAACCAACACTGTGAGATAAATGAACCCCTTTACTTTATAGAGCACCTAGCCTCAGGTAATTTGATATAGCAACACATAACACAGGGACCTGGACTAATATAGGTTCCTATTTATAAATGCTTCAATATGTGGCCAACTCCAACCTTTCAAAAACTTTTATTTACCTTTCAGGTCAGAGTGGCTTCATCATTTTACTTATGGAGTCAGTATAGCATAAGGATAGCACAGATTTTGAAATCAGACAGACCTAAGATCATATCCCAGCTCTGCCTTACTTACTATATGACCTTGGCCAAGCTTCTTAATGAAATGAAATTATGCCTATATGAGTCAATCAACAAATGATAGTTTCTATTAACACTTTCCAATCCCATTTTCATCACTATTTCCCACTTCCTCTAATCTAGCAAACTTTTAGTCTATGATGAAAGGAATACATGCTTTGGTAGGAAACAGACTTTAGTTTAAAATGTGATGATGGGGCACAGTGGCTCACATATGCAATACCAACTGCTTGGAAAGCTGAAGCTTGAGAATCACAAGTTCAAGGACAGGTAGGCAACTTAATGAGATCCTATCTCAAAATAAAAAATAAAAGAGGCTAGGGATATAGCTCAATAGTACAGCACCCCTGGCTTAAATCCTCAGTACTGCAAAAAAATTGACTCTACCACTTATTACATGCACAAGTTACAAAATATGAAAGGTTAGGAAACCACATAAAATCATTTAGAATATACATAGGAAAGTTGGTGATGGCTTTCATTTTCTGAGTTCATACAACTTCCCAGACATCAGCTCAAAAACTCAATGTATACTGTTAAATTCTCATAATGATCCTGTTTTGTAAACACAATTTCATGTCTTACAGATGAGGACTGAATTTTGAGCAATTTGTCCTAAGTCCCAGCTTGAAAGGATTCTAATGTCAGGTAGTATGAATTCAGTGCTCACACTGTTAATCACACTACACAATGCTGCCTCTTAACTCTACTCAAATATCCTCAGTTTTCTTGGTTATCAAGTAGAATTAATATCTATGCCTCATTCACTTATTGTGATGACTAAAAACTTGCAAGACACTCAAACATTAGGTTTAAATTAGGTTTAATTCACACCCTTAGCCTTTCCATTAATATCCTTTAGTTTAACCTGTTTAAAACTGCCCAGTTCACATCCACATTCTCTAGTTTGCTCCTCAGGCACCTTATATCATGCTTTCTCTGACAAATCCAAAACGTCAAGCAGGTTCAGAAAACAATCTTCTCAGCCTTCAATCTTACGGTCACCAATAGCTGGGTCTAAAACACACCTACAATTTCATAACCTATAAAAGCCACAGATATTTCTAAAGTCTTAGTAAAATCCTGCATGGTTGCCAAAGACACCTTCTATGTTGAATACAGTTGTAACGAAATAACAGAGTGTATCAGTAGCTTAAGAAAATAATTCAGACTCTTTTGAATCTTACTTAAAAGCAAAATGTCACCACAGTATTATCAAACATTTGTAGTTAGTAATTTCCAAAATATCATGAGGGGTCTAAAAATAAATCAACCCATTAGCAAGTTTTATTAAAATTATGTATCACTTTCTATACAGATTAACACGCATAAAAATAGAATAAATCTCCTTTCCATAATGAAAATACTCAACAAACTAGGAATAAAAAGTCAGTTTAACCCTAGTGAATTCTTCAGAGTACTGCATTGTCCATAAAAGTGTTTGTTTTTTTCTTCAGTAACCTCAATAAACTTCATTTGTGTTAGATGCTGGAATCTACTGACTCTACTTTGTAAAAGTTTTAACTTGCCTATCTGAACAAGACTATTTTAGTTTCCAGGATGAAATGAATCGATGATAAAGGAAAAAAGTTAACATTTCCAAAGTCTCCTGTGAAGACAGAAGGAAAGTTAAATTGCTATGGAAAGTAACATGCCAATCACTGTCCAAAAACCATGGGAAATGTTAGCGCAAGAGGGCATTTCACAGAACTCTGCAAAGCCTCTTGGAGGGCCAGTGGGCAAACTCCCTTTCACTAACACCCTCTGGAATGAGTCTGGTAAGGAGAAACTCACTTTCCAATGAATTTAATGTCAAGAAATTTGAGGGTTAGGACTTGAATGAAAAAGAGAAGGGTGGGGGAACATATTGGGACAGAAAATAATTTAAAAATCACATGGAAACCAGCTGTAAATCACTTTCTATGCACACATTCTTGAAACATTGCCCAGGTGATGAATGCCAAATGATGCCAACTCTGAGCAGGACACTTTGCACACATGGACACGGCTACTGTGGTTCCAGTTTCAGATGGAATCTTCTCAGGGAAGTCTCCTTGGCCTCCCTATCTACTGTCTGCACATACACACCCATTCCCACTGTGTCTTCACTGTGCTCACCACCACCTAATACACTACGTATATTCCATGTGTCTGGTCTACTCTGTCTTGAGTACAAACCACAGGCAGGGACTTCTGTCTGTCTTGTTCACTGCTGGACTCCTGGTGTCTGAGAATAATGCTTGACATGGTAACAGGTGGTTCCAAAAGCTATTTTTGGAGCGAATGATGAATGAGTGAATGATGAATGAGTGAACTGGAACCCCTGCCAAGTTTAATTACAATATCAAATGTGTTATGTGTGACAATGTTATTCGTCTTATGCTTCAGCTGACCTTCTTCCTAGTTCTCCTGGTCAATGGAGGAAAAAAGCTAATCTCATTTGTCTTAATCTGTACAATCACTAGACCAAAGGTAAGCCCAGCAAAGTCTCTAATTAAAGGTCAGTGTCTGTGCCCACTGCCCTTTGGCATCTCCTGCTCCCTTCTCCAGCAAGTGGTCCATGCTCATACCAGCGGCTTTCCTCTCGCTCACTCTATTTTTTTTTAAATATTTTTTAGTTATATATGGACAGAGTCTTTATTTGGTTTACTTATTTTTATGTGGTGCTAAGGATTGAACTCAGTGCCTCACATGTGCAAGACAAGCGCTCTGCCACTGAGCCACAACCTCAGCCCTCCTCTGGCTCATTCTTGCCCCTGCATGTGGATGGACCACACTTGCTTTCCCTGTGCACCTGCTTTCTCACACTTCTTCTCCTCTGGAGTGACTACAGAGCCTGTCCCTCCTTCCCTTCCTTCCCTAACCATCTCCTCTCTCATTACTGTCTCTCTTCCCACAGAGAAGCCTCCCATGGGTCACTGCCTTAGCCAAGAACAATTTCTTCTATTACTTTTGTGTGCATTTGACATTTTGCTCTAATCAAAAAGGTTTTCTAAATTTTTTAAAAGTTTTGGTGCCAAACTTAATAGCATTTGCTATACATTCATTTCCAAAAATCTCAGAAGGGTCAAGGAAGGGAAATAATACATAACTACAAATGAGTAATAGTCAAACCAAGCTTGTACAGTTCTTTTTACAGACAGGACAGAACCTATTATCTACACCTTCAGATCTGAACTTTTCTGATTGTATCTCCCTAAACATCCCTCCACTAACATCCCAATATTGGAGAGATGCTTGTTAAAAGTATTTAGGGATGTAATGATTTCTGTGATTCACTCAAAAATGTTCAGCAACGAGAGAGACAGCAGGAGCCTGCATATGGCCAAATGTTACAAACTGCTGGACCTAATGTAGGCATATAGCTCTTTATTTTACCGTTCTTTCAATATTTGTGTCTCGAATTTTTATGATGTCTTTTGAAAAAAATAACAACTTCCATGTCTCACAGTCTCTTGTACTTCAGAGCTGTGACTCCTAAGGACTCTTAATAAGACAACTTAGCAAATGCAATGACTGTCACGCTGGACTGTCCCCACCTCCAGCCCATGCTGTTCATGGCTGCCAACAGCTTCTCAGATATTTACATGATCACATGACTACTCTAAATAAAATTACCTGATGAATCAATGGCACTTCTGTGGTAAGTTTTAAATTCCTTAAAATCACATGTGCCCTCTGAAATTTCTGCCTTCTTTCTCTGCAGAATCACACTGACACTTGCCCTCCAAAGTTCCATAAAACTACATCCCGGAATGCACTGTGCTATCTTTTAACTCTTGAGGTATTTGCTCAACTTGAGTTCCTCAGCCTGTTTCAAAATATGAGTTTAATTTGCATGGATAATGTCATGAGCAAAAAGCAGCATCAGAGTAAGACTGAGTGACAACAAGGCCGAAATATAAACATGCATTCTCTTTTTCAATCCTAAAAATTACTATTCAGCAATTCCTTTCAAAATCAGCAGAGGGTGCCACACTTTTATTTATACAAAGGAAAATGAAGGTCACCTTAACAAACTTGCAGTTTCAGACTGTTAAAAAATCTAAAAAATACATTTCCAATAAAAGAGGAATCAGAAGCATAAATATCTGATATGAATTGAATCTGAACATGTACCTTTATTTTTAAAAAAATGTTTGATAATATATCAAAGTTCTAAATGAAACTATAGTCTCTGAACTAATAATTTAACCTGAAAAACATTTACCCTAAGAAATAATCAAGTATGCAACTATGAGTCAATCCATTTATACTAAAATATAATAAAAGAGTGTTCAAGTTTTCAATGGCAGTATTTTGACTGCAATTACTACTTCATTCATAACATCAATATGGAACGGACATATTTCTATTCTAAATATTTCTCCTTCAATATACTTGCACCAACAGAGGAAGCACTCTTTCCCTAGCACAACTCATGCAATTTGTTTCACTTTTGGCTTTCTAGTCCGTACTACCTAAGTTTCAGGTCTGTTTTTAGCTTTGGTTTTTCTGTTTTAGAAAGAGGCTGACAACTAAGTGACCACATTTTTGACAGGACAATAACCTAGAGTTTACTGATACTTTCAACATTAATCATTTCATTCTATGACTTACGTGTTGCTTGTAATTACAAAACAAATAACAAACTTGTGTATTTGCATAGTACTATGCCAGAGGTGTTACAGTGAATACCAAACTATAAACATACCTAGATTTCACTATTGTTAAATCAAGTCCAATTCTAAAATGCTGAATCTATGTGTATAGATTTTAATCTGCGGTTATACTCATGAACTTTAGGGACTCCTGAGACATGCTGCACTGAGAGCATTCAAGACATTCAGCTGTGTACACTATACTGATAGCAAGATTTCTTCCTTATCTGAAAAACAGAAGAGATGGAATTGAACAAGAATAGAACCAGGATACCCGGGAATTTATCCAGCTTTCTGTACAGAATTAAAAATCAGTACAAAAAAAAAATTAGCTATTACTTAAGTCTAGGTTGTAATACAAGAAGCTGGCATCAACTTTCATGCCCACAGTCTCTCCCTATCACTGTCCCCCATTTCTAGACAATCTGCAACCCCTCACTGTTTTGCTTGACAAGTAAAAGGCAAAAAAATAAGCCTATATCTAATATCAAACAGAGGCACTAAAACGCAACCAGATAAGTTTTTTTTTTTTTTTTCCAACTTGGCAAAACCAAGTCTTACTAGTGAAAACTCAATAGACTCTTGAAATCTGAACCTATTTAAGTAATATTGACCAATAAATAATCTCCTGAAAATAGAAGTTTACATTACCGACATACATGTCAGGTAAAAAAGCCCCATTCACATCACAGCTGGGTTGTCAATGAGTCTCCTCTCAGTCTCATTTCTTTAAGGATCAGACTGGTTTGGGGGTTTTGGTAAAAGATAAGTTGGCAGGAAGGAAATTACTGCCACCCAAAAGCAGACTAGGGTGTTAAGCAGAGTCATAAAGGTTGCTGGGAATGCCCAAGTGGTTAACCAGATACTTGTAAAAGAAAAAAGTATCTATAAAAGATGAAGACTCCAAACTCAAAGGTTGGATTAGACAGAAAGACAAAAGTAATAAGTCTATGTTAACTCTATTTCAACATCAAGGAGACCTATAAATATCAAAATGAAGAAACATTTACTAATACTTTTCCTTCCCACTTGATAAGCCTATCAATTTTACAAGATTTGCAATGAAAAATCATCTTCCCTAATCTTTATACATTATACAAAGTGAGCCAAGTCATTATTTCTACTTAGCTGTTTAAAACATCATTTCTCAATTATTAAACAGAGATGCTTTTGCTTTATCTGCTCCTTTGCGAATTATCTTCAGTTGCACTATAAATTCCTCAGATTAACATGTGACTGTAAGGGCAAAAAGATCACGACCACAGTGGCAGCAAACTATGCAAGTCATGGTAGGCTTTATTCGGGAGCAGGATTCATCTGTGGAGGTGGTGGACCCATATTCCCGGTGGAAAACGAGACCCGTGGAAAATGAGACCCTGAACAAAGGATGGGACTGGGTTTATATAGGCTTTTAAGTTTTGGCAGGCATTTAGGAATCTGGGGTTGTTTCATCAATTAGTTTATCACTCCGGTGTGGTGATAAGCCCCTTCCTTCCTGGTTTTGCCTCAGGAAGGCATCAGCCTGATTAACATCAAAGAGACAAGAGCTGTGAAAGGTAGGGCTGCCGCATGATTAGCATTAAAAAGACAGTGTTGGGACATGTATTAAAATGCAACTTTTGAGAAAAATAAATAAATATATTAAAAAAAAAAAAAAGACAGTGTTGGGGAAGGTGGGAGCTGCCAGCATGACCAACATCAGGAACACATTGTTGGGTGAAATGAAGGTAATGCTTGGCCATTTTTCTTTTCCTCAGACTATATTATTTTTCTAATTCCCATATCTATCAGTGACAATGTCTCAAAAGAAGATTCCTCATACTCTCCCTTATGACACTTCAGAACATTTCCAAAACCATTAATTTCAGAAATTAGCTAAGACTTTGATGAGAAAAATCATAGTTGTACAAGTTCTTAAAATCTTGCTAAATATGTCTTATGGATCAAGGGTTGTTGCATTTCTTAAGAGTAAAATGCTATGAAAAAGAAAAGAAACCAAAGGGCCCAGTAAAATAAAGGGTTTACATTCGGAAATCAGTGACACATTTTGGTGAGCCAAAAACCTTTTGGCTTCTGTTCTGAACTACTAATTTTGCAAAGGTATGACAAATGCAGATAATAAAAATAGCACTGAGTCACCCCGAGTTAATAATTTGATCTTATCTTTTTAATATAAGGATTCCAAGATTAGTCAAGCTGAAATAGACCTTAAATAGTCAATAAAAAGAGACCAGACCTAATTACTTAAAACCTACCAAACAATTATCCCAAGTGCAAATAAAAAGTATTACACAGATAATCACAAAAGCAGATTCATCTCAAAGTAAAAGCCTGGGTAGAGTATACTTAACTGAGTCATTACGGGACCTACACCCTAGACAGGTCTCACAATCAAACCAACAGGAATGGCAGAGAGGAAAAAGCAAGGTGCAACCTGCCATCTTACTCATCGACAGTGCAGAGCTGGCTGGAAACACAGTCGGCCTGCCCAGACATGCAAACAACTTAATGACCACCTCAGGGAGAGCAGCTGAATTCAGGTAACAAGGGAACCCTCCCAAATTAAAGAAAAGCCTATTGAGGCCTCACATGTCATTGCTATGTACAGTGGCTGTGAAAATGATTATATAATGGTAGGGAAAAATGATTTTCACAGGAAGCTGGCATCAAATAATGAACATGAATTTATTCAGCTTTTCTAGTTGTTTGTCAAAGTATTGTAAAAATGGAAACTGGATATTACTGAATTTTCGCCTTTCCTCCCCTTTTGTTCTCTTTTTTGTATTCATTCTAATTTGGTGCAAAGGAATTCTGGAGAAAGTGTATTTTAAAAAAAAAAGAGAGAGAGAGAGAGAGAAATCCATTTCTTCTTAATTCTACAACTTTACTACTGATTGTTTTTCCTAGTCAACCCTACGAACTCATAAAATTCTAGTCACAGAGCTCAATGATGGACATGCATTCATTTGCAAGAGCACTCTCATTTACATGGGGCGGAGTAACCATGAGTATTTCTACTGGTCCTTAGTGGTATCCTAAAATGTTGTAGGAGCAGCAGGAGATGATGAGAAGGAAAAGGTTAACACCTATGACAGTTGAGTACAGGCATTTTAGTTCTTTTAGGACTAAAGAACTCTCACTCCACACCAGTTATTCCTTTAGAGTTTATGGAAGACCCTGAAAACACTACTCTGTAGAGTCGACCATGGTCAATTTTCTTTGCTGTAACTATCAAACCTATGCCTGAGGCCAACAGGACACACTGTGGAAAAGGATATTTTAGAATATGAAACAATCTGAAGAGGGCATGTCTAGATAGGGATGACAGCAGGGCAGAAGTGGCTCCAGGGGCAAGGCAAGGAGGGAGGGCACTGAGGCAAACAGCTAAAGAGGAATCAAAGGCAGCTACCTGGAATTCTTTCTCTGAGACAGACCTCTGCAGATGCTGTAGCTACATCTTTAAGACGACTGTCTTCCAGCCTACTGCCAGCTGCAAACGCCCACACGAGCCTTCCAATGTTATCTTTAAAAGCAAAGCCCATTAATTGTAAGGATTTCAGTAATAAGCAAACACACCCCAGAGAAATAAACTTCAGCCATGATTCTACTTGTGGGGATTTTCATGACACACATAATTTACACACATGAACAAACATACAGGACAAAACTTACCCAGCATCATTAATGACAGGGAAAAAAGAAGAATGACCTAAAATGTCTATCAATTAGGCAATAATTTTAAAAGAATGAATGAAAAGTAGAACACGGAGGAGGGTTGGGGTATGAAATAGGACTAATTCTTAGCCTCTGTTCTTGGCACTTTTTAAATTTAACAATGAATATTCATTGAAGCCTTACATAATTAAAAACAGACAAATCATATATACTATTACAATGTTTAAGAAATCACATAGGGGCTGGGGTTGTGGCTCAGTGGTAGAGTGCTTGCCTAGCATGCATGAGGCACTGGGTTCAATTCTCAGCACCACATATAAATGAAAAAAAATAAAGGTCCACCAACAACTTAAAAAACACTTAAAAAAAAAAAATCACATGGCAGCCATGGCCCACAATTCCACTGAAGATCTCAAGGCCTATTTAATCTATCACCACATTTAATACGTTTATATAAGTACCTGTGTGTCTCCTCCATTAGACTATAAATTACTTCAGAACAAAGATAAATAAAAATTATCTTTTATGATACCTGGCACAGAGATGATCATTAAATGCATGCTGAGTGAATAAATGAACAGAAAAAATACACATTTGACCTAAGGCTAACACAGGAAAACACACTTGGCCACAGTCCTGATCAGAAGTCCTCTGAGCAGTCAGCCTGACCCATGGGGAATATAAAGATGGTTCTCAGAAACCATATAAATTTCAAAAGATCCCACAATCCCTTGTAAGGATCTAGGTTACCTAGATCAATCTTACTCATCACAACATCAACCACAATCTATTAAAAATTAAGTAACAGCAATGATGCTGGGGATGTCAGTCAGTTTAGAGGACATGTTCAGCATGGGTAAGGTCCCGGGTTCAATCCTCACCACCAAATTAAAAAGATCAGAAACCAAAAAATCAAAAATAAAAATAACCTAAGTTGTAGCAGTGAAGTCTTCACAGTATTAAAAAGCAGTAGGTACAGTTCAGGGTTTTGTGCCACAGAATCAATTAGAAATAATATCACTTACCTGGTACCTAGAAGGAAAGTCTAGGCTGTGTGAAACAAATCAGTTATATCTTCCTTGTATTTTATCATTATGATTTTTAAAATCTGAAATAAAGTATTAAAAGTATAAAGCATGAATTAACTTAAAAATGACAGAAAATCTCAGATACTTTCATAGAAACAAAAGCTTGTTTCCATGAGCCTAACTATCTTTCATTGGACTCTGCTTAAGACTACTATGTGAAATTACTGATCAAGACAGATCCTTGGGGCTGGGTTAGTGGCTCAGTGGTAGAGCACTTGCCTAGCACATGTGAGGCACTGAATTCAATCCTCAGCACCAAACAAAAATGAATAAAATAAAGGGATTGTATCCGTCTACAACTGGAAAAAAAAAAGATGCTCTCTCCATGTTTTGGATGGACCCCAATTAATAATAAATTGTGTGCACTCAAAGTAATAGAACATGTAAATCCTGTTTATAATCAGAGATGTTATTAAAGTTCATGTCTGTTTTTTCATTAAAAATATGTCATGATAAAAGCAAATAGGCTTTAAATCCACACATTTTCATATCATGTTTTCCTTCAAACAACATATACTCTAAGTCTTAATGATTTTTTATTCAACACCTGGCTACTATCTTTCAGCTTAATAACAACCATCCTTCCACAAATCTACAAAGTGAGACCACTCACAGAAATATAAATTCTTATTCTCAATCTCTTGACCAATATTTCTTTTGGTCTACTAACAAAGTATGAAAACGCAGAAACTGGTATGCTGACCCCATTTTTTTGCATATGTTAAGACTAACCAACAAAGGGTGGGGGCTGAAATTCAATTTCAAGGGCTAGGATGTTGTTAGATTCAGTATTTCTATAACATCACTGAATAAAGAAATCAGATTTCTAGGAAACGTCTATATAAAATCTTCTCTTTAACTAAAACAATAGAAGACCTGAAGTTTTTTCCCCCCAAAAAATAACCAGTGTAATTCTGTAACATTTTATTTATTTCAAACTATTCATTTGTCACTCCATATACTTCAAAACTTAGTAAAGTGCAAGTATTTCCTTCAGAACAAATCACGTTCTTCCTTCCTTCAAGCATCTGACTTCAAGAACTCTAGGGAATGCTATTAGTAAATCACAGTTGCTAACTTCCGTTGGTTCATCCTAAATGGAACGTTTCTGATGCAGTAAACTCCTAGATAAGAGCTGCCATTATCTAATCTAATCTTGTCATCAACAGGCTTACGAAAAATATTTTTTAGAAATAAAACATTTTGAATGCCTCTTTGTTCACTGGTTCCTAACACAGTGTTCAAAGCTCCTTGGCAGGCTGGCAAGACAAGCAACTCTGAATTCCATAATGCATTTGTGCTGGACAACTGTGAAATCACTGTGTGTCCTTATAACTCATTTCATAATTCAATCTGTTATAACTAAATTCTTAAAAGAATTTTGTTGTTGATTTTGCCCTGCAGACCTTCAAAAAATTAAAAATCTTATGCAGTACGAGAGGGGCAATATGTTTTGAGGTACTGGAACCATCTGCTGGATACTACTGCATCATGTAATAACATTCCATACAAATGAGGCATTTAGGTTGAGAAAGAAGAATCATCAAGATATACAAGTTCAGATGTGAGATCATCTTTTATTATATTAATTAATGAAAAACAATTTTAGGCTTCTATGTTTATATTGTTAGTCTATTACTTTCAACTTTAAAGGTTTCTTATTGTAGCAGGAAAATGAATATTTTCTATTTAAATCATTTATATATGAAGTACTCAAAGAAATTTTGGGTATTTACTGCTGAAGAATGTAAATTTTTCAGAACAGTTTAGGCTACCTTCATTCTATGACTGTTCAAAATAATTCCACGGAAGGGGAAAAACAGATTACTCAGTAACCAAAACAGAAAGATATAAAATGTTAATTTTCATTTACCTTAATTCTGAAAACATAAATTATAGAATTACATTAATCTGTAATCAAAAGTGGGAAAATTATTTTTCTAAAGCTTTAAGTTAATGGTCCCTTTAATTAAATTTAATTAGGTTCAACTGTTTGTTTTTAGAAATAAACATTGTTTACTTCTTTGAAAAATGTCATTATAAAATTCTATCAAAATCAGACTTCGGCTGTTAACTTCAAAAGCCAAACACATATAAATGCAACAACTAAGATGACAAACAAGATTAAGTCATGCTGTACCTAACATCATGATGATGATGATGATGATGATGATGTTGTTGTTGTTGATGGAGGGGGGAAAGGAGGAGGAGAAAAAAATCACAACCATTGAATGTGGACAGATTGAAAAAAGGGGGTTTTTTTGGGTTTTGGTTTTTTTATTTTGGTTTATTATTTAAAAGCTTCTAAAGAAGAATTAGAATGGCCAAGATCATGGAGAAAAAGGGAAATATTCTTGGGATGCATTTGATATTCTATACAGCCTCCCCCATGTATTTCCCAATTCACAAGCAGTGGTGAAGAGAGGTTAAGAAGGTAGGGAGAAGACAACTGTTAGAAGACAGAAGTTGAGTAGCGGCTTTGTACGTTTGACAGGGGCAGGATGACAAAAACCAGGCTCCTAAGGGAGCTAGCACTTGAGGGGTCAAGATTCCAGAGAAAGGAAAAAGAAGTGAGCCTAGTAATCTGAGCTGCTTTGCTTCTCACAGTATTCACAGATTCATAAGCAAAGCAAACCAAACCACTGGGTAGAATGGAGGGGCTAAGAGAATGAAAAACTGAGCAGATTGTATATCTTCTTCTGAAAGATTTCTATGAAGAAATGTTCATCATCTCTAGCCATTAGAGAAATGCAAATCAAAACTACGCTCAGATACCATCTCACACCAGTCAGAATGGCAGCTATCCAAAATACCAGCAACAATAAGTGCTGGCGAGGATGTGGTGAAAAAGGTACACTCAAACATTGCTGGTGGGACTGCAAATTGGTGCAACCAATCTGGAAAGCAGTT